>BQNB010019127.1:34909-48557 GCA_026074375.1 Tanacetum coccineum
ATTCATTTTATATGTATACATTACATATAATTAGGGTTTTGATATAAACGTTAACAGATAAAGTCTATTTTGATATAACATTGTAAATGATACGTTAAAGTGGATAATGTACTTGGTAAGAATAACATATTAGGATGTTTACATGATATAAACATAGATAGAATTGACATAGGTAGGTTGCGTGAGCTCGTTTACTTTAGTTATGTAAGCTACGTTACATAATGGAATAAAGCGAAATTTTTTCCTATATATGGATATTACAGTGATGAAAATTGTAGGTTGTTACAAGTAACCATGAGAAAGTGTAAGAATTACACTGTGGAAAGACTTAGTCTTTTGAGGAATCAGAAGAAACCTTTCTTGAAAAGACTAAACCCTCGTGATTTATTGTGATACATCAAGGAGTGGAATTTCCTGTTGATGTTGTGATTTGATGATTTGAGCTGAATTTCGGAGTGAAATTCCTTTAAGGGGGTTAGACTATGATAACTGGTAACTTGTTCATGGTTAAGTATTATAAAATATTGTAATTTCGTATTTTGAAGTCTTTCGATCTTGTCAGTTTTCTTGATGAAAGCTGAAAAGTTGACTTCTGTTGACTATTTTGCGTAAAAAAAGTTAAGGTATAACCGGGATTTTTAAGGAGTCTTGAAATTCGGGAGAGAATCACTTTTGATTCGTCTTTTCATTTCGGAGTATTTTGGTTGGTATTTAAGTAATTCCGGGAAGCTTTCCCGTGATCCGCGAAAATCGTCACGCAGCGCGTACCGGCACGACAATCTAATTAGGAATAAGTTTAAGTGATTTCGAAGTGTGTAAATGAGTTTATTTATTTATTAAATTCATGGCTTTAAAAACGTTGGTTTAAAAACGTAAATCGTTAGTGTGTGATTTGAAAGTTGTTAAGAAAATGGTTATGTGCTTGAAATTCGGTAAAAGACTGTAACGGTCGTTTAAGTAAAAATTTTAAGCAAGTTGATTTTTGACAAAAGTTGTTTGGACATTTAACATGTTTTTAGAATTGTGAGAATGGTTCGGTTGAGTGCTAAACAAAAATTCGTGCTTTCGGTCCTGACGCGGCCGGTAACGTCTAAATAATTTTTTTTGTATTGAATTAAGGTGATATGTGTAGTATGAGTGACCTAGATTATTTGAAAATTAATTTTAAACGCAATGGGAATATTGACTAAACCCGAGACCCCCTAGCATTCCCATTTGGGACGTGTACAAGGAGGAGACAATAAGGATTCTTTTTAGCTTTGGTTGTCCGTGCATGGTACACTTATATTCATCCACCACGTTAACCACTTTACATACATGCATCATTTTGAAATCAAAAACACAAAAAAATCTCTTCTCTCTCTCTCTCTTTATTCGGACGAAACATCAAACCACAAGAAACATTAAATTTTTAAAGATTTCCAAGAACACGGGGTTGAAAGATCGATAGTGTGTTGATATTAGATATACGTAGGTTATAGAAAAAGGTTTTTGGGTCTTTATCTTGCGTCGAAATCGAACCAAACTCACCAAAAGTTATAAGTTTTCTAAATTTAATTTAAGTTGTACTTCTATGCTTATTTTGGTGTCTTAACAGTAGTTGTACAAGTTGATCGTTGTGAAATCGAGTTTTGAAAATGAAACGAATGGTAAAAAGGTGTGTATGTGTGCGTCGAAATAAAAAAAAAGAGGAAAGGGTCGAAAGTTTGAATATTTTGGTTGTTGTGGTAAAATAACATTTTAACAAAGTGCTTATTAGAGCTTGTTTTGGGATTTTTACGTAAAAATAAGCTAGAAAAAGCTTATTTGATTTTCGGACTTGTTTGGTTTGGGCTCAGCCCAACCTACAGTTTGAAGATGGTATTGGGTTTGGCCCAATACCACTCGGCTTATTGTTTTGTGCTTATTTGGATTTTGAGCTTATTTGGTCTGTAGCTTAATGGCTTATTGGTTTTTTTTTGGGTTCGGTGTGGGTTCGGCCCAACCGAGGGGTCCGTTTGGTTTGATCTAGGCCCAACACAAGAAGTGGGCTCGGTCCACTTGGTCTCAGCTTATTTATAAGCTCAAGAAGAGCTTATGGTTTGACTTATTTTTAAGCTTATGGCTTATTGTGTTTTCGATATGTATTGAGCTTATAGCTTATTGGTTTCGGCTTATGTATTGAGCTTATAGCTTATTGGTTTTAGCTTATATATTTAGCTTATAGCTTATTCGGTTTCGGCTTATATATTTTGGGCTTTAGCTTATTCGGTTTTGGCTTATATTTTGGGCTTTAGCTTATTCGGTTTCGGCTTATATATTTTGGGCTTTGACTTATTCGGTTTCGGCTATATTTTGGACTTATGGCTTATTGGGCTTCGGCCTATTTAAAGTCGGCTTGTTGGATTCGGCTTACTTTGGGCCTAAATATATATATATTGCTATTGGGCTTTTGTGTTGGATTGAGCTTGTATTTATGAATATTGGATTTTGGGTTTTATGAACCTTGTATAATTATCAGGCTAAACTTAAAATCTTAATGGACCATAAGGCCCAATGACCTAGAATGGATATTTGGGGACTCGAAATTGGTTTTAAATGGGCCTATGTTGGACACTACAAGAGTTATTGGGCTAGCGTGGGGCTTTCAGAGGCACAAGAGAGGAAAGGAGGGGGAAAAAATAAATGGTTTTGAATTGTCTAAGAAAGAAACCTATGGATTTTTAATTATTCACGAAAAGTGGAAAATGATTTAATTAGGCGTTTTTGTAACGTTTAGAATAGCGCAGTTTGAAAGTTATAAATTTTTGACATTTTGTCGGAAAATTTTGGAATACTGTGGGAAGACTTATTTTTGCGACAACTCGGCATAAAGCAAAAAAATTGTTATTTGTAAGAATAGAGATTTAGGTCAAAGAATGATTTAACATGGAAACTGCAAAAGATCATAAAGATTTTATCTTACCCGTTAAGCATGACTAAAGTGAGTAATA
Organism: Tanacetum coccineum; assembly: GCA_026074375.1. Lineage (NCBI taxonomy): Eukaryota > Viridiplantae > Streptophyta > Magnoliopsida > Asterales > Asteraceae > Tanacetum > Tanacetum coccineum. The sequence continues at coordinate 37,882 of BQNB010019127.1, forward strand.
TATACAACCAACACTACACACAACACACCACACACAACACACACACAACACATATATACTATATATCTATTTATATATATTTATTAATGATATATATATTTTATATATTATCATATATATAGTTTAACGGTCGCAAAAAAAATATTAATTATTCATTTATTTTCGATCTCTCGACTCTACTCCACCTTATCTTTGTAGATTTTCTTGGACCGTCATGTAGGTTGTTTCATTAACATTTTGGGATATTGTTTTGGTGCTTCATTTACGGTTTTGTCGATGTTGCACGTAGCTAATAAGTGACTTTTGGTAAACAGTTGTTTTTTATTTTGTTTAGTTTATAATTTTACCACACAACATAGATTTGAGACTAAACGGTTTCATTTATGAGGATAACGGTTTTAGGGTTTTAAAATATAGATAACAGGTTTCATATTAAGATAACGGTTTTTGCGGGATATAAACAGTAATGGTTTGGTGATCTAGAAAATGGGTTTTTTTTTGTCATCTTTTTCTGAGCGTCATCTTGGTGTGTTTAAAGACGTTACTCTAGTACTTTAAGACTACTTTTGTACAAATTATTAATCATCAGGTGGTCATTAAATGACGAAGGTAAAGCTTGGCCGAGCGGGGATTGAGCATTAACCCGGGTAGGGTGATTTCGGGGTGGGGCTTTAATCTGGGTTTTTGGGTTTGGTTTCTTCGTTTTGTAAAGCATATGTTGTGCTTGCTGTTGCGTTTTTTGAAGATTATTTGTGCTTTTGAGTTTGGGTATCGTGGTTGTTGCCTTATTGGCTATTGAGTTGAGTTTCTCGTTATTAAAATAGCCATATTTTTATGTTTTTTCCCAATGGGGATAAAAAAAACTGAAATACTCAAATGTGTTTTGAATATATTTTGTATCTAATTATTGTTGTGCAAAATGTGGGTTTTATTTTTGGGACTAGTTATAGGCTTATTTTGTAATGCTATGTCAAAGTTTATGAGTTGTATGTATTGTTTGGATCGGGGGGTTGGGGTATTACCGACTATCATTATGTTTTTGGTGTTGGTTTTGGTGATGTTGGGTTGGTCTTCGTCACATCTTACTGGTATGTGTTGAGGGGTAAACATGAACTTATCTTGTGCTTTCCACTTGGGTTGGCCATTTAGAGTGCGTAAAAGTGTATTAGAGGGTAATCGAACTAGCGGGATTGTTACGCCTCGTTGTTACTTGATTAAGGGGAGGAATGATAAAGTGATGACATCTAAATTACCGTCAACTAATATTTGTTTGATTGCTCATTTTTACATATGTAATTTAACCGTATCTGTTGTTTAGTTTTATGTAATTGAATGATATTTGATGTATTTTGTATTGAGCTATAATAATAGTTTGATATTTTGGTGTGGTATTGCATTGTGGATGAGTTTAGGAATGGTAGGTTTGTTATGTGGGGAAGGGATAGTAAGGTTGTGTTAAGAGGTCTCAGTCTGAGTACTGGTAAGTCTTTTACAGTATACAGGAAGGAGGAGTTGTAAAAGTAGTATTTTGATTTGTTAAAGTAGCGGTTGTGAGATAGTAGATTTAGGAGTTAGTTTCAGTTAGGGAGAGTAGGGGATGTCAGAGGTTGTTAATACGGTTCGTAAAATGGTAGTAAAGTATTATTACAGTGTTTATGTAGTTACTATTGTGTATATTTTAGCAAAAGGAGATTATTGTGACATTTTTGGAGCTTGTATTTGAATGATTATTTTTTGAAGGAAAGATGATGCTCTCTTGTCTAACTATTAGCATACATATCTCATCAGGGTATGTTCAGAAGTTTACGTTCTTCATGCCTCGTCGAAACTCACAATAATGACTAAAGGGTAAACCGGTTTATTTTCGCAAGTATCATGAATAAGGTCCAATTTATGTTCGTCGTATATTCGAGTAGATTTAGATATTGGTGATTATTATGGTTAAGATATCAAAAGTGGTCACCCTACTACAAGGAAACCTCAATAAAACCGTATCCAATACCTTGGGGGGAATTTCGCGTATCATATCAAACACCGAATCTACGGATCCTATACAATACAAAAACTTCCAAAATAGGTTTTAAGTGTGCTAATCATATGTCGACACCTCCTAAAAACGCACACAAAAATTCAATTTTCTTAGAGGTAGAAAAAGAGCAAAAGAGGTCGTACTCAAACTTCTTTACTAAATTATCAGTAAATCCTTGCAACACATTCCCATCCATAGGAGGACAACGAGTAATTTCTTGTACTTAATTAATCGTTTAGTTTTTGGTATCTTTTGTTATAACTCGTTTAGTTTACGTGGCTTAAACCAATTACTCTTGTAGTAATTATGATGTTTGATAGGTACCTTATGGGTATTAGCATTATTTTGAATATTTGAATGTTTTGGATTTTGTGTATATCTCGCTTTGCTTTATTTATCGATGTATGCTTGTTTATGTTTAGGCAATTCACTTGTTTACGAGCTTTTGTATGAGATCATTCTCTTATCGAACTGGATCAGTCAAATACGGACCAAGTAATCTGATGCTGAGATAGCTCTTCTTATAGTAATTTCTACATTAGAATCTTTGGATCCAATATTGGTCTTTCTAAATATGTGCTAAGATACGCTTCTGGAACTGACAATAGTTAATCAGATATCTGCCTTTGGTTTATTGGAACATGTTGAATAGTCGGTGAATCTAGATAATTCACACTTTTTATGTTCATGTTGACCATTAGGACTAGTTGGACAAGTAGTACTATTGTGTATAATATTATCCATAATCAGTATGTGTTGGTAAAGTCTCTTATGAGCTTGGTTTTTTAACAAGATCACTGGTTTCGTGTTAAATACACATACTTTTTCTCTAATTTTAAAAACGAGCTAAATAATAAACAAAAATAAAAAAAAAAAATAAAAATAAAAAAAATAAAAAAAAAAATTAAATAAAAAAAAAAATAAATAAAAAAACTATAACGACCAATATTGACTCAATATATATACAAAAAATATATTGTATTAGCTTTGTATTGTGAATTGTGTTCTTTGAAGGTTTCGATATTGACAACAACAAAGGACAAAAAAAATGATCAGACAGAAACAAGACAAAAACCAAAATCATTGGGAAAAATATTGGTGAATTTCTTGGATTATGTGTAATTGATTTGACGAATGGCACAGTACGTAGTAATGATTTACATTTTTTTGGGTATAACATCAGTACTCCATCTTTTTTCAGGAAAGGGGTCTAAGCCCAGTTGTTTAAGAGTAGAATAATTGTTTACCTTTTGAAATGCCTTTAGCCGCCTTTGAGTTGTCTTACTTCCATTTACCATTTTTAAAAACCTTAACCCATGCCTAAAAACAAGTTAATAACTCTTGGCACAAGTTAAAACCTCCTTTAAATCAACAGTGTCTAAACATATGAACAAGTGAAAACGTGTCAAAACATATATATCTTTTTCATATCCGTTACCTCACCATTTTACTTTCACTAAAACGTTTGGGTAAATTCTCTAATCGCACGCATCGTAAATTGCTTCTTAGATGGATTGCTGACACATCTGCACATTTGGGGAGACACATGCTAGGCAAATTCACCAGCATGACCTATTGGTCGGATTTGACGTGGTGGCAATCAAGGGATCTAATTTTGATTGATTCTAGAGTTGGTTATGATTGGATGGTTTCAATTTGTGAAAACTTAGAAGATTTTGCTGGAGCATTGGGAAGGGCTAGAAGCTTTCGCTTACTCCTATAAAGGAAGGTCCTCAAATTTCACAGATTGTTAGACATGTAGGAATTTTCAGCTTATAATAGTCTTTAGCCTATTATTTTAGCTTATTGTAGTCGTTTTTAGCTTATGTTCTTTAAATTGATGTATTTTCCTTTTTAAAAATTTGTAACTCACTTTGATTATCAATAAAATTCAGTTGTTGTTTAATTCATGTTTTTACTTATTGCACTTTATGGTTTCGAATAAGCTAGTTTTAATAAAATTAAATTCTCTTGTAAGCTCTTTATAACTACTTAAGCTAGATTATAACTCAGATTAAGCCTCAAATAGCTTTACTGTGAGTTTGTTATTCAACTTAATTCCTCCCCGAAATTACCCTCAGCTTAATGGTTACGATTAAGCACAATCTGTGGATGGGCTTTTGGACTACACCTAGCTTTTTTATTGTTATTTATTTGTTAATCACTTAAATTCCTCCCCTAAATTACCTCAGCTTAATGGACGATAAGCCAATTGTGGATGGGCTTATGGACCTCACCAGCTTATTTTTGATAAGCTGGAGCTTATAGATCTAAGCTTGTAAAAGCTTATTTGATCCCTGTTTGATTGGGATCAAGGTACACTTCAATATAACTCTTATTTAGCTTAATTCTGTTTGTTTATTGTTTTGCTTATTTGTGCTGCTTATTACTGCTTATTATTGTTTATCTTATTGTTTTTAATGCTTATTATTGTTTTATTTAATGTTTATAAGTCATTAGATCGTAATTGTTATTAAACTATTAAAAAATCCAAATTATTTGTCTTATCATGTTAGCTTATTACAAGGTTCTTTATTGTGGCTTAACTTTTCTTAATTAAGCTTGATATCATAAGATCTTAGTCTGGTTTAACTTTTTATAACTTACATTAAACTGCCATAAGCTAAATTATGATTTTCAAGTTTATTAAGGGGTGTTTGGCACAAGCAGTACTAACCAAAGTTAGTACTGCTTGATTGTTTTATAACCCTTAAGACAAGTTTGAATAGATCAAATTAAGCTCATAGGTCAGTTCTTATAAGTTTTTGAAGGTTAAAATCATTTTCTAAGGTTTTATATATCTTAGTTTAAAACTGTGAGTTTAAAGCTTGTCATACTAGTTCATTTGATCTGATTTTGAATAAGTATTGTTTTGTGTGAAATTCATGCTTATATTTGATTCAAAATGCAGTAGGATTGAGATAATGCAAGTGTGCAATTGTCCTTTGGCTAAAATCAATTTCTGTCATAGTTCTCAAAGTGTATTTTCAAAGTTTCAGCTGCCAGTTTTCTATTAAAAAGTTAGATAAGTTTAAGCTTGATTTGAGATCTGAAATTGATGGAATAAGTTCACTAGGGTTCAAACGTAATCTATTTCAGCTTATATTTACATTTAGTTTTAATTTAGTAGCTTAAATCTTGGGCTGCATTTTGCTATTTTCAAAAAAAAGTCTAGTTGTTAATCTGTCAGTTTTTAAGTCTTACTTTCTAGCTTATTTCTAGGTCAAATTTCCTAAAATTTGTTTTTATGTGTTCTTTAGAAGCTAAACTCAATCTGTTTTTGGTCTACACCTTATTACAAGTGCTTATTAGGTCTTAATTCTAGCTCAAAGTTGAGCAATTTTTCTATTAAAACTGCTAGATAAGTCAGATTATGCTTTTTAGTTTTTAAGAGCTTTTAAGCTCATTCTAATAGTCAAATCCTTGTCACAATTACTTATTAGGTTTAGTTTAGGGTCTACTATTAGCTTATTTGATTTATATTTGCTTATTAATTTTTAAAAATCAAACTAGTTTAAGCTAAAAGTTATATAAGCTAAAAGGGTCAAACTGTCAGCTTAAAGCTAGTTTTTCCTAGCTTATTATTGGTTTTCATAAAAAGTCCCTTTTCAAAAATTGCTTTTTTTAGTGGTTAGAAGCTTTTTTCAAAAGAAATTTTCAAAAATAAAAACATTAGGAGTATAGGGAAGCCCTAGGCTCGAACTTGGGACCTTTACCTTAACCCCCAACATTTTGGTACCAACACCTACCACACTGCCCATGAGACTTTTACATACATGTTTTGCAAAATTAATTACTAATAGACATTTTAGTGTTTTGCTTATACGTGCTTAATTGCTTATTATCTGCTTATTTGTCCAGCATTCTTTCAAGTTCTAATTTTTCTTAGAATCTTCATAGTTTAAAGTACTTTTAGTAAAAAAATTTAGATTTTTATAAATTAGTTTAGTATTTTTAATTAATTTTCTAGATTAAAATGGTTTTTAATTCATAATAAATAAAATAAAAGTCAAAAAATATAATTCTTTTTTCTAAAATTATTTTTAGTCATTTAGGATTTATAAAAAAAAATTTAGGGTTAAATTTTGATAATTTAGGTTTTTAGAGTGCGTTTTTAGAATCCCATTATTGTTTTCGTGCTTATTTTTTAATTGCTTTAATTGTTGCTTGCCTTTACATGTTTTATGCATTTTCATTAGTAGAATTAGAAATCAAAATAAAAATCTCTTAAACCATTCAAATCACGCGATCACGAACTTAACCGATTTTCAATTCACACCTCGTCGGGATACGACTCGGGAAGGTTTTAAATTTTACTTTGGATAAATGTAATCTTCTAGAATCCTTTTGAAATACTTATTACTATACTATTATTGATATCGTCCTTATATACGTATTTGGCAACGAATCAATCACCATTGCTTTAATCCCTAAGATAGATTATAATCAGCAAATAAGGATGCTTTATGCGGATGCTTTAATTGTGACAGAATTAATGTGTCTAGGTCTTAGGATGAAGTCCCGCCTAGGTCTAAGAATGATATGCCTGTTCGAGATAAGTAATCATTGAACTGAATAAACAAACCAACTTCTAATCGGATTAATGACAGCTAATACAGTTTTCTATCATAAGGCTCGACCGCTCTTCTATCTTCTGTTAATTTGCTTATGTGTGTTAAAGTGTCTTGAATTGATTGTAGTCATCACCAAACCCGTGTCAGTCTCTCAGGCTGAAACCCCCCTTTTACCTGTTAGAATTAGGATTAGAACTAACATAGGATTAGCATAAAATTAGCATAGGTTTGACTTAGATTAGAATTAACATAGATTAGATAACCAATGGCGCTATTCTTGTAACTTGTCAAATATTGTTCCCGATATCACAAATTATTTGAATGTTGTTACCGACACGTGGCAGTTTTCATCACGGGCTGGCATTGTTGTTTTTAATAATCTTAGATTATATTGCATTTTTAGTCCCTGTGTATTATGAGTGTTAGCTGGAAGATGCACTGTTTTGGTCCCTTCATTGTTCAGATTCTCTCATCCGTATAATAGCGTGTATTGAATATGTCTTTTCTTTCGACGCAGTAGTGTTTTTTTTAAAATTCAACCTCTGTTATGTGATATTAGTTTGCCAGTGATTCTTGTAACAAACACAAAACCACAAACACTCAATCAAAACTGCCCGGATTCATCATTAAAGGTAACTACACAAACAAAGTATTGTTCAATTAATTTAGTAAGAAATCAAAACCGACTTGTATAAAAAGCAAAAACTGAATAACGTAAACATCAACTGAATAAACATACTTTTATTTGTCAAATGTCATCTCATCTCTATCTACGCTAGAATTCACTGAAGTCACTTTAGCATATAATTGGTCACAATTGGCAACCACTCATTGCGTTCGACTGAAGAGCAAACCATCGTTCCCTCCGTTTGAAAAAATAGCCATATTCATGCTTTTATTAACTTTTCTGACATTAGGGGCATTTTGGTAATTTTGCACTTGTTCTGATTTTTAGGTTTTACAGTTGGAGAGGACCTGCACGGAAATTTCACACCATGGACATTAGTCGAACTGTGCGTGGTTAAGTCTATTATCCTTAGACTCGAGATATATAGTGTTGTATAGGTGAATACTAAGTAGTACCTTGATTTGTACAAAACGCTCTCCGTACAAGGGAGTTGTACATCATGAGGTGGATATAGTCAAAAAGATTTGTTCATCTATTTAATAGGGTTAATACTTTAGTGGCCACTTGTTGAGATGATCTAGTATCTGCGTGGCCGCGCCTAATATAGGATATTCTGGTGATCACATCATTTCTTTATCAAGAAACTAAAAATGTGGTTTTAACTTAACTTACTAGGATTCTGGAAAGGTATTTTTGGGCGTGTGAGTAAAAGGTAAGTAGAAAGGGGAAAAGATAAAAAAAACTTATTACCATTATCTACTCCCACTAAACCAAATAACCAAAATCGACACTATTTTGTCACACTACCATTATCTACTATGTGCGCAAATCCATTTGCACGCCATCTTCATTTGCGCACTACCCACATACGTGTCACAATAAAAATCGGTCGTTTAATTATTAAAAAAGAAAAAATTACACAATAGCTAGCAAATGTATTTGACCGCCTACCCTTTTTGCGCGCACAAAGTGAATGAAACGTCTAATTTCCAATTTTTTTTATTTCATAGTATCTTACCTTGTTGTACTAGATGCATGAAAACTTATATATTATGAATCCGACCATTTGTGTATGTGAAATAAGGTCAAACACTTACACCATTTTTTTCCAAGATTTCATTAATTGTTGGACAATCGAGAAACTATCATTACATTACTACTAGCAATTCTTCATTCACTACCTTGTTACTTCTACCACCACAAGACAACCGATCTTTTAAATTAAATACAACTAAGTACACAAATGTTTTTGTGATTTTGCTTGCACTTTCACGTGTCAACACCCGGTATCCTCTTTTAAATAATTATAGCGTAAAACTGGAGAGGGTGAGCAAACAATTTTGCTTGCACATCCACGTGTCAACATCGGGTAATATCCTCAAAATCATAATAGCGAACAAACAGAGAGGCGAGCAAACTAGTTTTGCTTGCACTTCCACGTGTCACGATCTTGTTGAATCTTGTACATCAAAAAATGGTAAGTGTATATTTTTAAGTAACTTGCGCAAACTAATGGATGCGCAAACATATTTTGTGCGCTAAGTAGTTTTTGGTAACACAATATTCTAGTCAAAAATGATGAAACATTTTTCAAAGCGTGTGCACTGAAAATTTCCTCAAGATGAAATGCAGCCACACATGATGTTGTAATTACTAAACCAAGCCGCCTATCACATCTTGAAGTTTAATATGATCAAACTTCTTTTTTGGTAACCAGGTTTCTGATCTTTGGCCGACTAATCCACGGGGTTTGAACCCACCGCCACACAGACTCAAACTAGGTAAAGCCCTCAAGGTTGGCGTGACGTGACTTAAGACATCACACATTTTAGAGTGATAGCCACTAACCTTTTTGCCACTAGGCCACCCTTGAGTGGTTATGGTCAAACTTCTATAAAAGCTAACAAAACTAAATTTGTCACGATATGAATTTTTCCACAAAAGTAATGTTGATTTATAGGGCCATGTCCAAAGACCAATCTTTCATCAAAGAAAAAATGGACATCTCAAACTCAAATGGTGATCGAACCAAACAACTAAAAGCTTTCGACGACACAAAATCTGGTGTCAAAGGACTCGTGGATGCTGCAGCTGGTGGGGTTGTCGATATTCCACAAATATTTATCCGACCACCTGAAGAAGTCGCTGAAGATCTTGAACTTACTAGAACAAGTTTACGAGTTCCTGCCATAGATCTTACTGGAGTTGGAGATAAGAGAAGCTGTACAAGAGAAAAGATAGTTGAACAAGTCAAACACGCTTCAGAAAAATGGGGTTTCTTTCAGGTGGTTAATCACGGGGTACCAATGAAAGTGCTTGAAGCGATGCTGAACGGGGTGCATGAGTTTAATGAACAGGATGTGGAGGTAAAAAAGGAATACTATTCGAGGGATCCAGAGAGGATGGTTAAGTTTAACACCAATTATGATTTTTACATGTCAAAATCTGCTAGTTGGAGGGATACGTTAGCTGTTGACATGCTGTATTTGAATCATCTTGATCTACAAGATCTTCCCTCACCTTGCAAGTATATATTTAATGAGTATTTTCAGCTAGGTTGAATGTGTTATCCCTAAACGATACAAGTTGCAAGATAGTTTACTGAATAATAATTGTATTATTGATCTTACCATTCAACGTATACATGTGCTTCTATTTATAAGGTTCACAACGAACCATTGTGTCCCTTCGTGAAAGGGTACAACCGAATAACTAAACTACCATAACTAACTTCTAACTACCAATAACCGAATAACGGTTATTAACTAACTAACTAACAAGTTTAGCCCTTAGACTTTTCGTTTGTTACATATACACCGAACAATGAGCGGGATTAAGTCCACATTCTCCTCCTTAATCTCGATCGTTGCTTCGTCCTAGATCTTGAACTCCGAGCATTTGACGCATAGTGACAAATTTCAGCCTTGGTAAAGCTTTAGTTAATATATCTGCTCTTTGTAGTTCGCCACTAATGTGTTCCACATTGATGTGTCCATTCTCTATGCATTCACGAATGAAATGATAGCGAATGTCGATATGCTTACTTCTTTCATGAAAAACTGCTATTGCTGAGATGTTATCAACCTTTAATGTTATTCTTTCCTCCTCCTAACCCGTTATTTCACTAAGTAGCCGTTTTAACCATAAAGCTTGACATGCTGCTCCAGTAGCTGCCATAAATTCTGATTCACATGATGAGAGTGCTACCGTTGGTTGCTTCTGAGTGCACCAGGTAATAGGTGATTCTCCAAGTAGAATACAATTCCAGTAGTTCCTTGTATACAATTCCAGTAGTTCCAAGTAGAATAAATTCTAATTCGCATGATGAGAGTACTACTGTCATTATAACTTGTAATTTTGCAGCCACCGTCTTTCTTGTATATAATTACATGCTCCTTTGTTCCTTTGATATATCGGATTACTTGCTTTATTGCCTTCAAGTGGT
>BQNB010019127.1:53103-67251 GCA_026074375.1 Tanacetum coccineum
TTCAGTAATTATGGAGTAATTGGTCAAAGTTAGCAAAAGGCGCGCATTGTGGAGCTTAAATAAAGATATTTTGAAGATTACTATTCTGAAGACCAATACGTCGTATCCATCAAGGAAGATACAGCATATCCATGCCTGCACTCACCAAAGACCACAGAGGATAAAGCTCAATACGCCGTATCTAGAGGACTCAATAAGCCGTATTCAATATATAGAATGAATATAATATTCTAGAAGATATCAAGTGTGGTTCCTACTCTAAAAATCCCCAATACGCCGTATCCAACTCATGGATACGCCGTATCAAACTGACTTCCAGACCTTATAAATAGAAGGCTCAAAACGAGTTTTAAGTGTGCTAAATCATATTCTCGATACCTAAACCATAAAAGTCAATTTTCAGAGGAGAAAAATAGCAGAAGAGGTCGAGCAACGTATTCAATTCCATAGGAGACAACGTGTAATTCCATATACTTTAGTAATCGTTCAGTTTTTGGTATCATTCATTAACTCGGTTAGTTTACCTTGGCTAAATAATTGCTCTTGTATTTATTATGACGTTTGAAGGCTAATACCTTTGGGTATTAGCCATTATTATGAAGATCTGAATGTTTGGTATTTATTTATATCAATTTCTTGATTTATCGTTGTATGCTTGTTTATGTTTATCAATTTATACTTGTTATACGTACTTTTTGTAATGCACCTATCATTCAACGGGATCTAGTGAAGCAGACTAAGTAGATCTAGAGTCCGAGATAGCTCTCCATATAGTGATTTATACATCTAGAATCATAGTTACATAAATATTGTCCTTCTAAGTCTGTGTCTAGGATAGCTTCGGTCTTAAACAAGTTAATTGGAATGCCAATAGGTGTTTATTATCGTGTTGACTAGCAGGTGACCTAGATAATTCAACAAGTAACATTCTGATTCCATTAGATAGTTGGACAAGTGGACTACTAGTGTATAAATTGCCATTAAGCGGTAAGTGGGTAAAGTCTCTATGAGCTAGGGTTTAACAAGATCACCATTGCTTTAATCTCTAAGATAGATTTAATCATAATTAGGATCTGTAAGTTGGATCTGTTAATGTAATATAATAATGTGTCCTAGGTGCTTATTAGGATGTTGTACCGCCTAAGTCCCTTAAAGAAGGATATGCCACCCGTCGAGAAAGAAATCATTGCACTAAATAAACAAACCAACATTCTAATCGGATTAATAATAGTTAATACAATTTTCTTATATAATGTTTGACCGCTCTTTCATCTTTTGTTAATTAGCTTGCATGGGTAAAAGTGTCTTGAATTGATTATAGACACCAACCAAACCGTATCAGTCTCTCAGGCTGAAAACCCCCTTTTCTCGTTAGAATTAGGATTTAGACTAACATAGGTTTAGAATAGAATAGAATTAACAAAGATTAGATAACCAAGATATTAATTAAATTGATAGATTTAACCTCGGCTTCAAGTGCTCGACACCCTACTTACCACGAAACTACTACCGATCGGGTACACTACCCGTTAAAGTGTGTTTTTATGTTTAGTCGGCAAAACATAAATTTAAAACTTGAATCATTTTAAATATACCATACAATGACAACACATCAAGTTTTTGGCGCCGTTGCCAGAGAGTGAAAATTAATCTTGATTTTTATTTGATATTTTGGTTTTTAACATTAGATTAGATCTAAAACCCTAGGTTAATTGTAGTTATAGAATTAGTGTATATTCTTGTATATTCTGTAATATTTGTATATTTGTATTTAATTGTTTGCTTGTATATATTTGTGTGTTTAATTAATTGCACATTTAATTGTTTATCTTAAATACATTTCCATTGGATACGACGTATCGATCGTCTAGAACAGAGGCTGAAATATTTGATTTTCATGCCAAATTTTTACCTTTCTTCGAGACAAATCCTACTGATTGTTTTTTTCCCTTGGTTACAGGTGAAGCATGACAAGGAGTTCTACACAACGAACAATTTACAACTTAAGGAGTAACAAGTTTATAAAGGTAAATATGGGTTTATATGATAAGGCTTAGGGTTGATTACTCTAACTAATCTTTATCGATGCCAATATTCTAAGAGGGCGACAAAGACCACACATACACACCTGTAACGACGGGATAGACACATGTGACTGCTCACTCCCACCTCGAATAAGCTAAAGAGTAGGAATCATATAGTAATATAGGGTATGGATCTTCTAACTTTTACAAATAGTAATAAACCAACAAAGAAGCTGAGACATGCATACATGGTCGTAACGAAGAAATAAACATGCACGCTCGATCACATCCTCATTCACGTAAAACCCATGGTTAATGATTAGGAAAGGGAATTAAACTGTTGTAAAATAAAAATTACGAAACAAATAGATTAAGTCTAAAATACAAGTTGCTAGACACTTTTTCCCGACCATTACCATGATAAAGACACAACTATTTACAACGTCTTGATCATAGATAAAAAATAACAACCTAAGTTGGTGTTCCCGTAACGATAAACTTTCTAATCATCCCATACTTTACAAGGCAAGTGGCGATATCTTCCACTTTATACAATACTCTACATCGTCGATTTGTTTTAACGAATAATCGATCCTTCGTGTAATTTCTTCGGTAGTTGCGAAACGATTATCTTCAAACTTTCCTTCTCTTTTTTTGTTTTGATTTTTATAATTTTTTCAATTTTTTTTGCTAACACTATACTATGAAACTAGGTGTAATTTCACCATCTTCACGATCATAATAATTCCGGATAATTCCTCGTTCTTCGGACGTACCATTAATTGCGATGGTAGTAAAAATACATGAGTTTTGACTATAATATACATTCCCATTTGCTATGTGCAAATTCCTCCAACTGTACCAAAGATAGAAAATTTTGACATAAGACTCGGGAAATACAAACTTTACACTTTAAGCAACTAGCAATTGTAAAATAAACTTAATCTAACAGGGTAGGCTAAGGTGTAAAGGTGTAACGAAACAAATAATTGGTGTAGTTCTTAAAGGATTGGCTCTACGTGTTGTTCTATGGGTATCTTAGTCTTAAAATGAGAGTAAACAAAGGTTTATACATGGGTTAACTAACCAGTTTAGTTAATAAGCAACATGTAAAGGCGATTTGGGTGTAATCCTAAAAATTTACCAATTTAAACAAGTTACTCTATCTAAATCCATAGTACTCATCATTGCGGTCTCGAGTGATATACCAAGCCAAGTTCTAAAGTCTACAACATCACCGACACACTGATATTTTGTGGAATTTAGGTAAACATTTAGAAACGGATAAGGTTAAATCCTCACAATATCTAACAAGGGTTGTTGTGTGCGGGTTATGTATCATGTAATTTCACAAAAGTATGCTTGAAAATTTTTTAAATTTGAGCATAATTTAAGCATTTTAGTGTGAAAAATAGGACAAGTAAACATTCTAGTTCCATCCCCCCACTTGAATTATAAAACATCCTCGTTGTATATATAAAACATTAAATACGGGAATTAAAAAGAATTAGAATGAGAAACTCCCCTGATATTTGCTTGGTAGATTCTCCATGTAGGTTTATTGAGCAAGAATGTATCTTGAACAGCCGCCTTGAAGTTTGAAGACTCCAACACTTCAAGATCTCCAGATTTGTAAATTCTTTACCAATATTCGTCGATATTTCTTTCACAAGGTCCTGTATAAAATATAGGAAAAAAGTGCAATCCTATCTTGGTATCTACGGTTAATTTAAACTAAACTAAACAAACTATACAGGAGATCGATACGTCGTATCCATAAGTTGGAATACGCCGTATTGAGAAACCTGTAAAAAGTATCTAAATACGGGTCAGTTTGTTGAATCGCCGTATCATGTGCATGAATACGCCGTATTGACAGAACTGACAATAATATTTTTAAAGTGCATAAAAAATAAAGACTGATAACGTCCAGACATTCAATACGCCGTATGGTATGGAGCGGATACGCCGTATTGATGTCTGAGAAGACAGACTCAATAAAATTAAATAACATTCTGGGTTGTCTCTTGGGAAGCACTTTTGTTTACAACGTAGTCTTTAAGTTAGACTTTTCTTCATCTTCTCTTCATCATTCCATCTCATGCACGCTAATGTTCCCGCGTGTAAGCCATTCTTCCATCTCCGCATCTCGAATGTAATTGGGTCCTAAGTTCAATACTTCATTGTATAACCCCTTAAGCTTTTGGTAAGGATGCGAGATTCCATTTATCTTATCTTCTTCACTTACCTTCTGTAATGGTGGGATCTTGTTGCATTGCTCATTAATGTGATGTTTAAACCTCGGATGTGATCGCACCATTTAGTAAGTTACTTCATCATTACCATTGTAAATGGTAATCATCTCTTCGAACCATCTTGTTTTAATTCCAACTTCTCTTAAAAATGGTTCGCCAAAAATAACATCGCCCATTCCTTCATCACGATAAGCATCCATATCTTCTAAAATTGTAAAATAGGTTAGGATAGAAAAAGTTCCAACAAAGATAGGTATGTTCATTAAGGTTTCGACTACATTATTTCCCTTGTATTCCATTTTGTCCTTTATTGTAGAGTTTTGAAACTTTTTGGACATCACATTGACATACAATAATGGGAAAAAATTAGCGTGTGTAAATTCAAATCCTATCATGCAAGAAAACTTTAAGTTGTGGGCACAATCTATATAGAACTTCATATCATAGTCACAATCACTGAGATAATCATCAATTTGAGTATCAAATTTATCATCCCTAGTTCTAAATTCCTTAATTACCTCACCTTCCTCAATGGTGGGCATCAAATCATCACCTTAATTTCTCCTAAGCTCAAATGGTTCATTTAGATCATTTAATTTAATGTAATCCTCAAAGAAAGGGTCTAATGATCTATTTAACACCAAAGTCTCTCCCATAAGCCTAGCTTCTAAATTAAGTTCCATTCTTTCTCTCAAACTTAGCATGTAGACCCTCTTAATTAAACTTCTAGCAGGTTTAACACTTGTGAAAATAATCCTTTCTTCCCCGACCCTTAAAGTAATCTTTCTTTTGTAAACATCAATCTTAGCACGGACGGTAGACAAAAATGGTCTTCTTAAGATCAAAGGCACTTTAATATCCTCGGGCATATCTAGAATTATAAAGTCTACTGGGAAAACAAATTTACCAATACTTACTAGCACGTTTTCAGCTATTCCTTTTGGATATTTCACAGTCTTGTCTGCTAATTCAACTGTCAACTTAGTGTGAGCTAATTCTCCTAATCCTAAGTTAAGGTAGGTCGAGAGAGGAATAACATTAACGCTACGTCCTAAGTCAACAAGGGCCTTATCGAAGCAAACATTATTAATAAAGCAAGGTAAAGTGAAACTCCCTAGGTCTTTCTCCTTTCTGGGTATGGATTGTGAAGCTTCAGAGTAAGCTTCTGAGAATTATCGTCCATATGATCCCTTCTTTTCTTCACAGTAGTAACCATTCAAACGACTTGGAAATGGAATCATCGTTTGTCTTGTCTTGTACATTAATGTACGGTTCTGTCTAGTGGATACGGCGTATTAGGAGGATCCAATACGGCGTATCGAGAATAAATCAGCTTCAATAGTAGTTGAAATCGACTTGACTTGATCTCTCAGGTTCGCTTTAGTAGAGCTAGGTAGACTTCCAAATCCTCTTTCCTGTAGTACCTTGCTCATTTGCCCGATTTGGATTTCCAAAGTTTTAATAGATGCTCCTTGGTTACGAATGGCAGTATCCGTCGAAGCTTGGATTTCTTTAATTAGATTGGAGTTTTCTTCATGTCTCTTTGCCGATTCACTTATAAACTTTCTCAGGGTATCTTTCATAGATTGCCTTCGTTCTTGGAACGAAGGATTCACATTGTTCCTTTGATAGAATCCCGGAGCTGCTGCTCTATATCCCCTTCCTTGAAAAGGTCCATCAAATTGCATGTAGTAAGCTTCTTCGAGGGTTTTTCCTTCCTCTTAATTTGTCGAGTAGGAATTCCCAATCCATTATAGAACAAGATTACCTCTTGCATTTTCGTTAAATAGTGTTGAGGACACTTCATCAAGAGTTTTTTAAATCGCTCCCATGCTTGGCAAAGGTTTTCATCTGGTTCTTGATGAATGTTGTTGATTTCCTCCATCTTCTTTGCAGTTCGAGCAGGTGGCAATATTTGTTTAGAAAATTTATTTTAAGACCATCCCAAGTTGTAATTGAACCAGTTGGTTCGTTTCTTAGCCAACGGCTTGCGGCTCCAGTTAAGGACATAGGGAATGCTCTAAGCATCACTTGGTCTATAGTAATATTTGGAATGTGGAATAGATCGACGATCTCAAGAACTTTCTCAATGTGTTCGTTCGCATCTTCATGATCCGAACCGCTGAAGGTGTTGGTACGTAGTTCGTTGAGAAATTGGCCCTTTAGTTCAAAGTTATCCTTGTCTTCAATTTTGGGCCTAGCGACCCCTGATCCATAGTCAGCTCGGGTCTTGCTCATGTATTTCTTCATAGTTTCCGCCATTGTTTCCGCAACTTCTTCCTCTAAGTATTCTTGGTCAGAAAATAAATTGAAATCAGGCGATCTCAATTCGTCAAGACTTAGTGTCTGGAAGTGTCTCCTAGATGATTGAAATTCTCGTTCAGGTTCTTTGTAAGGTGTGAGTAGATCGCTCCTTGTCATGCACTACCTGTAACAAGAGATAAACAATTAGTAGGATAGGCTCTTTTAGGATAGAAAAAAATTATCACGGAAATCAAATATGAAAACTAAGATTCTGATTCTGTTCCAGATGATCGATACGCCGTATTCAATAGAAGTGAATACACTGTATTAATCGATTGAATGAATACAATGTATTGGACAGAAAGTTAGGTACACCGTATCCAATAGAAGTGGATACGTCATATCGAGTTATCTACCAGAACAGTGTATTACGAAAATAATTAAATTAAACACACAAATATACAAGCAAACAATTAAACTAACAAATATACAAAATATACAGAATATACACTAATCTAATTTACACTACACCTAAGGGTTAGATCTAATGTTAAAAACCAAAATATAAAAAAAATGGGGTGTTTTATAACTTGTGATTTCTAAACTCTCTCTACAAAAGTCTTTGCTACTTTCCAAAGATTTAGTTTGGGGAGGTTTTGAGGTATTTGGTTATAGAGCATATAATATTGCGTGAGGACACGCAATCGCTTAGTTTGGGGAATTTTGATATGTGTGAAAACAGCATATCCGTTTCTTTCTAAATTGGCTCTAAAAAGACAAAATTGTGCTTAAAATGCTTGAATATTGCTTGTTTTATCTTTGTGATTGTGTAGGTACGGATATTGCAAAAATCACAAGAAAACGGTTAAAGCCGGACAAACAACGGGACACAGGGAAACGGAAAGAGATTAAAAGAAGCGGTTTGTGATGCTATCAAAGGTCAACAAAAGTCAACTCATGGTCAACAATGGTCAACCACAAAAAGACAAAACCTAAATTTCCCAAAACAGTCCCTCAAAGATAAACCAAATTACAAAAAATAGTCCCTAAACCCTAACGGTGTTAACTCTTTAATATATAAAGAGTTAACACCCGTTAACTCTTTAATATATAAAGAGTTAACACCCGTTAACCCTTATAAAACCCTTGGCCCAAAACAAACACCCACGGCCCAATCCCTTTATAAGCCCAAAGTCAAACTAATAAACCCCCGGTAAAAGAAAAGTCAAACACGACCCTTTTTTATATAAGTTTTTACGCGGGAAAAGTGGTTTCTACTATTCATCTTCTTCTTTGATTTACCCCGTGCTTAAAAGAGAGGGTAAATCAAAATTGGCTACGTGGCCATGAAATTCAAGTGATAAGGTACACCTTGGCAGAGTTAAACGTCACATGATGCTCTCATTGGCTAAAACCCAAAAGGGAATGACACGCGGACAAAGGAGAAAACACACCTATCAAGTGGGATTTGCACTAAAATGTGTGTAGAAGAAGCACAAGTACCCTGACCACAGGTTTTCCACGCTATTGGCAATTCAGTGTGCTCACTGTAATATGGCCAAGGGGCACAGATTAGAGAGCCAATGATTGAGAAGAATGAAGGGGAGGGATTGATTGGAGCGTCTAACAGACTCAGGGGCCTAGAAGCTTCTCCCAGGCAGTATAAATACAAGCAAGGACTCACTCTCATGGATCATCTAGGAGTAGTTTATAAATTAGCTTATTAAAATTAGCTTTTGTAATTTTCATTTAAAATGTTTTAGCTTAATGTTTGCTTAAATGTAATTTCCTTTTCAGAATTGTACTCAACTTTTTCATTAATAGAATTCGTATTTGCTTTTCTCAAATTTACTTAAAACTTGGTTTAATAAGCTTTTAATGTTACATTAGCTCATCACAAGACTATTTAAGCCTATTTTGAGTCTTCCATAGCTCAAAATTGAGCTAATTTAATAAGCTCTTAATCTACTTAAACTATAAAGTTTAGTTAATTACCTTTGCCTATTGGATTTTGATTTTTTGGAAGATGAGCTAACCATGGAAGAGCTCATAAGGACTTTTACTGGCTTATTCTTAATAAGTCAGAGCTTGTAGACAGCTCATTAGAGCCTTTGATGCCTTTGTTTAGCTAAGGCTCTAGTAAGTTTTCATTTAGTTTTACTGTCTAAATTTTCTAGCTTAATTCTGCTTATTATGCTTATTAGTTTGCTTATTAGTAGTTAAACCTGTCTTATTATGCTTATGAATGTTGTTGCTTATCTGTTTTCATAATTATAATGCTTAGATCTTAGTTTTCTTCATAATCTATCACAAATCTTTGAAAAACCAAAAATAAGTATCTTAGTTAGTAGCTTATTAGTTCTGGCTTATTTGCTCTTTGATATTTGCTTATCATAGTTGTCTTAAGCTACTTGTTATCTGGTATTTAGGATTTAAGCTCTTAAAAGCTTTTTCATAAGCCAAAATGATTTTGAGTCTAGTTAAAGGGGTGTTTGGCATAACAATTTAAGCCAAGGTAAAACTGTTTGTGGCCATTTGGTTTGTGTTATCTATTTTTTTTACTTAATCCAAGCTTGTTAGGATAGTTTAAATAAGTTAGATTAGTTTTAAATTAGTTTTCATAAGTTAGATTTTTAATAAGCTCAAATCAGTTAAGGTTCTTTGTGATTTTAAGCTTAAATCAAATCCAGTAAGTGATAATGCTTAATCTGTTCTTAGTTAGTATTTTTAAGAGTATATTAACTAGTTACTAGGTCTGCACTTAAATGGTTTAAAGTTTTGGTCATAAACTTGCATACTGCACCAGGTTAGATAAAAGGAAAAGTGTTGTTTTCTTGATCAATAATCAGAGGGTATATTTAGTAGTTAGGATTAGATTTTTGTGTTTACATATAGGTTTAGGCTCATAGTTTAAAGATTTCAATTTGCTTTTTGAAGTTAAGTCCAATAGCATATCTGTTTTTAGCTTTTAAATAAGCACTTTGTCTTTTCAATTTCAAAAACTCAGCATGATCTAAGCCTTAGGTCTGTTTTCAAAGTGCTTTTGTAATAAGCAATTTAATTTCAAACCTTGTTTCAAAAGTTGATTTTAGAAGCTTTTTAGTTGTAGTATAAGCTTGCATAAGCTATTTCCCCACAAGGATCCAAGAGCTTATCTAAAAATAAGCTCAAAGGTTCCTGCAAGGACTGTTTGGCTCTAAATTTTGTTAAGTGCTTATTTTGAATTTCTAGCTTATGGCTTGTTCTTTGTGCTTATTCTTGTTAATTTAGGTCTTTAGGTTAGTATTAGCTTATTAGTAGCTTAATTTGTCATAAACTTAGCTTATTGTGGTCTTTTAGATTATCAGTTTAAGAAAAATACCAAAAAGAAAGTTAAGTAGTTTCTGTCACTTCTTTAAGCAATTTACAGCTTATTTAGTGCTTTTCATAAAAAGTTTCTTTTATTAAAAATGCTTATTTTCAGCTTATTTACATCTTTGCTTTATTAAGTTTTCAAAAATAAAAAAAAGGGGAAGGTGGAAATCGGGGGTGAGCAAGGCTCGAACCCCCGAACCACAAACTCAGTTAAGCTTTTGAGGCTTAACTGAGTGATAAGCTAGCTTAAGTAGTTATTAAGAGCTTATAGAGATTATTTTGATTAAAACTAAGCTTATTCAAACCATAAGTGCAATAAGTAAAAACATGTATTAAACAACAACTGAATTTTATTGATAATCAAAATGAGTTACAAGCTTTTAAAAAGGAAAATACATCAATTTAAAGAACATAAGCTAAAAACGACTACAATAAGCTAAAATAATACTAAGCTAAAGCTGAAATTCTACATGTCTTCATCTGTGTTTGGAGGCCTCCTTTTATAGGAGTAAGGAGAAGCTTCTAGCCCTTCCAAATGCTCCTCAATCTCTAATCATGACCATCCAATCATAACCAACTCTTGATCAATCAATTTGAGCCCTTGATTGCCCTCCACGTCAAATCCACCAATAGCATTGCTGGGGATTGCCAGCGTGGCTCCCAAATGTGTCAGATGTGTCAGCAATCCTTCTAGAAGCAATTTAGATGCGTGCGATTAGGTGGATTTACCCTGCGTTTAGTGAAAGTAAAATGGGAGGGAACGGGTGAAAAAGATATATAGTGTTTTTGACCGTTTCACTTGTTCATATGTGTTGACTGTGATTAAAGGAGGTTTGACTTGGGCCATTGTTATACTTTTTAGGCTGGGTTAAAGGGTTTAAATGGTAAATGGATTAAGACTTATAAAAGGGCTTAAGGTTTAAAAGGGTTATAAGTATAACTCTTAATGGGCTGACCCGGCCTATTAAAATGGGTACGGGTTAGCCCATTAAAAATGTATACGCCTTCGGCTTCAATTTCTCATACTCTTTCCATTCCCATGTTTGGTTTTGTCTGTTTTGCTTCATTTTTGTCCTTTTGTGCAATATCCGTTACCTGCAAGACACAATTCACAATACAAACGAATACAATATATTTTTTTGTATTTATTAGTCATTATTGGTCTTTTTAGCTCGTTTTATTAGGTAAAAGGTATGTGTATTTAAGCACATACCAGTGATCTTGTTAAACCCTAGCTCATAGAGACTTTACCCACTTACTGATTAATGGTAATTTATACACTAGTAGTCTACTTGTCCAACTATCCAATGGAATCATAACATTATTTGTTGAATTATCTAGATTCACCTACTAGTCAACATGTTCAATAAACCAAAGGCAATATCTGATTAACTAGTTAAGCCAGAAGCGTATTCTTAGCACAGATTTAGAAGAACAATATTTGTGATCCTATGATTCTAGATGTAGAAATTACTATATGAAGAGCTATCTCAGCATCTAGATTACTTGGTCCGTATTACTAGATCCAGTTGAATGATAGGTCGCATACAAAAGCTCGTAAACAAGTATATTGCTAAACATAAACAAGCATACATCGATAAATTAAGCAATCGAGATATACACAAAACCAAACATTCAAATATTCATAATAATGGCTAATACCCGAAGGTTCCTTCAAACATCATAATTAATACAAGAGTAATTGTTTTAGCCAAGGTAAACTAAACGAGTTAACAAATGATACCAAAAACTAAACGATTATTAAAGTACAAGAAATTACACGTTGTCTCCTATGGATTGGAATGTGTTGCAAGACCTCTTTTGCTCTTTTTCTCCTCTAAAAATTAATTTTTGTGGTTTAGGTGTCGAGAATATGATTTAGCACACTTAAAACTCATTTTTGAGTTTTGTATTTATAGGTTCTAGAGTCGGTGTTGATACGGCGTATCCAAGGTATTGGATACGGTGTATTGAGGTTTCTTGGAGTAGGGACCACGTTTGATATCTTCCAGAATATTCACATACTATATCTCCAATACGACATATTGGTCTTTTCTGGATACGGCGTATTGAACCGGTTTCCTTTGTGGCATTTGGTGAGTTCAGGCACGGATATGCTGTATCTTCCTTGATGGATATGGCGTATTGGTAGTCAGAACAATAATCTTCAAAATATCTTCATTTAAGCTCCAAAATGCACGCCTTTTGCTAATATTCACGAAGTACTCTGTAATTACTGCAATTCTCAAATATAAACGATTAAGTAACAATTCTTTGCAATAATTATACAAAATGGGTTAATTACATAGGATAAATGATGCTATAAAATAGACGTTATTTGATGTCATCACTTA
Organism: Tanacetum coccineum; assembly: GCA_026074375.1. NCBI lineage: Eukaryota > Viridiplantae > Streptophyta > Magnoliopsida > Asterales > Asteraceae > Tanacetum > Tanacetum coccineum. Next base: position 65,335 of record BQNB010019127.1, read on the forward strand.
GCATCCCCGCTAATCATGTAACACGGCTAGCAATCCCGCTAGTCGATTACCATATGTCACTTACGCACCTAAAGGGCCTACCAGTTGGAGCACTAGATTAGGGCAGGACCTCACACATACCAGGGTAGGCGTACCCAACAGCTCCAATAACCACAAAAATACTAGGATAGGCGTACCCCTCCGATCCAAACAATCATACAACACATAATATTTACATAGCAGTCATAAGCACATATCTTGTCCCAAAAATAAAACCACATTTTGCACAGTTTAATTCAAAATATTTCAAAACACATTTGAGTATCATTTTTCCCCAATGGAAAAAGATAGTAAAAGTAGGGCTACGAGAACTCAACTCAATAGCAAATAAGGCAACATCACGAATCTCAAACTCAAAGCACAAATAATCTCAACGCAAGCACACAACAGTACCCGGCCATGACCTAGTCATTTATGACACCTTATTAATATTTGTACAAAGTTGTCTTATTGTACGAGTGTTCGTCTTTAAACACACCAAGATTCTCAATATAGTTACAAAAACCCATTTTCTTATCACCAAACCTTTACTTTTTATCCCAAAACCGTTATCTTATAATGAAACCGTTATCTTTTACCAAAACCGTTATCTCATAATGAAACCGTTATCTCATATTATGGTTGTGTGGTAAAATACTAAACACGACTCCAAAACACTTGGGCTAAGTGCAACATCGACACCAAAAACTCCAAACATAGCCAAAAATGTTAATGAAACAACCGACAACGGTCCAAGAAAATCTGACAAGAGATAAGTGGGAGTTCGAAGATCGAAAATAAATGAATAGATATTATATATATATATATATATATATATACATATATATATATTATATAGAAGGGATCAAATAATATATACATATAATATATATATAAATATATATACATATAGTGATACATAATTTGTATGTATATATATATATTATATGTATGTAATGTATGTATGTATATAATGTATGTCTGTAATGTATATATAATTGTTTTTTATATAAAAAATGTATGTATAATCTAATATGTATGTATGATATATATACATAGATATTGTATATATACAACGAAATATATGTATATATACACACATAATATATATATAATATATATATATATATATATATCTAATATAATACACACATATATATATATTATTACTATATATATAATATATATATATATGTATATATATATATATTTCATTACTTTCGTCACTTTATCAGGCTTAACGGGGTAAGTATAAAATCTTTATCGTCTTTGCGTGTCCATGTTAAATCATTTGCCCTTAATCTCTTTTCTTTACAAAATCATTCTTTTTGTCCTTTAGCCGAGTTGTCGCAAAAATAATTTTCCCACATTATTCCAAAATTTTCCGACAAAATGTCAAAAAGTTTATACTTTCAACGCGCTTTTCTAAACGTGACAAAATCGCCTAATTTAAATCATTTTCCACTTTCGTGATAATTAAAATCCATAGGTTCATTCTTAGCATTCAAACCATTTATTTTTCTCTCTTGGGCCTGAAAGCCCCAAGCTAGCCCATTAACTCTTGTTGTGTCCAACATAGCCATTTAAAACCAAATTCGAGTCCAAATATCCATTTCTAGTCATTGGGCCTTATGGTCCATTAAGATTTTAAGTTTAGCCTGATAATTATACAAGGTTCATAAAACCCAAAATCCAATATTCATAAATACAAGCTCAATCCAACACAAAAGCCCAATAGCAATATATATATATTTAGGCCCAAAGTAAGCCGAATCCAACAAGCCGACTTTAAATAGGCCGAAGCCCAATAAGCCATAAGTCCAAAATATAGCCGAAACCGAATAAGTCAAAGCCCAAAATATATAAGCCGAAACCGAATAAGCCATAGCCCAAAATATA
>BQNB010019128.1:0-51203 GCA_026074375.1 Tanacetum coccineum
CTACAATTTTCAAAGCTTAAAAAGTAAAGTTTTATAAACAATAAAGATGTTAGTATTTTATGTGCTCATATCAAAGTATCGATGAGATCGAGTGTTCTTGTGTGTTGCAATAAAGATGGTGATGGGATTAGGTATAGAATAAGCGTGGTTTTGTTGATTGGGTTAGTTGTGAATGGGTTCATGTTAGATTAGGCACTATTGTGAAGTTTGGTGATGTTATTGAAAGCGTTTGTGAAATTTGTGCTTGCTGATCTGAATTTATTTTAAGGTTTTAGGTCACTTAAAAATGTTTTCGTTAGCCGAGAAGGTAGTTTTTGGATATCTTATTCTGTATAGATAAGTTTTCATATTTCACACACCAATAGCAGACTTAAAACAGCCGAGTTATGGCGAAATGAGTTTGGAAACGTTTTTGGGAAAATACTAAAATTAGCTTACTGATTGGAAATAGAAAATGGTGTTTCAGACACTTTTGGGATGTTTTGATTTGTTAAAATATTGGCGAAACACATAATAACGTTAGTATATTAAGTAGAGACTTTTAAAAATGTCACGAACGTAATGTCGGATTTCTAAAACGGGAAACTTCTAAAAATAGAAACTTTTGGTAATTATTAGTGAGACGGACTTAGAAAGCGGATGTTTAGGTTTCACCGATGTGTTTAGGGAAAATGGAATCATCGTATTTTAAGGGACGATATTAACATCCCGAAACTTAAAACTTTCCTAAAAAAGAAACTTTCTAAATATAGTAATTTTTCCTAAAATAGAAACTTGTCGTAAGACTTATCGTAATGTAACTACAAACCATATACTTTCTTAATATCACGTTTTACTATATAAAATAAAGCGCAAACTTAGATGGATGTCTATGTTCGTTAAGTGTCTTATTCGATGTTTCATTATTTATTTCTCGTTTCTAAAGCGCGTCTTTTAATCAGGTCGCGGATAGAGTCATTCGATATCATTATTATCTCCATTAAATTATTTATTCACCATTTGCTTAAGGTGAGTTCATAGCCCTAACTTTACTAGTTTTGATTAAATATTTTATACTTGGGGTGAGAAACATTGCTTGCTTTTAAAATTTGGACACAAGTACTATACGTGAGAATTTCCTTGTTTACGTGTTGCATAAGTAGCGTTTAGACCACTATTGCCTGAATTACAATAAACTGTTAATCACCTTTAACCGAATGGCTAGTTAAGTGAGCGCGGGTGAATAAATAGATCTATTGGGACTAATTATCCCTATCTGGGTAAGAAGCACTTACTAGTCCGAGTTTCCCAAGGACTAACAGATATATGTCATGTCAAAACTAGTTAGGTGGTCTTTGGTCAGACACCTGAAGGGCAATCCTTTATAGCACTATACATGCTATCTTCCAGTATTAGCTTCAGTGTCATGAGCTTAGTGCAACGTAAATGCCTCTTTATGTGAAGTTGTATCTCCTATAACTGTCGCATACATTTTGATAATCTTGTGGTCCACATTAATTACGTTTGAACTAAACCTATGAATTCACCAACTTTATGTTGACGTTTTAAGCATGTTTTTCTCAGATGCTTAGCATGGATGTTGTTGCTTGACTTATGTGAAGTCTATTTGCTCGGACCGGTTTACCAGAAATTTATCTATGTCTTCAAATACCGTTGTTGAACTTATTTAAGCTTTCGCATTTTAACAATTTTATCTTTTAAATTTGATCGATGTAAAACTTATTAATATTTTAAATTTAAGCAACGGTGTTTATTTTTCAAACGTACCCTTAGAGGTCGTTTTTTATTCTTTGTACTTGAGATATTTAGTGGCGTCACGCCCCTGGACACTAAATCGGACGGGACCCCATATATCTATGATCTTAAAAATGCCATTCAATAATGACACGAGGTTATAGATAAAGTTTGAGTAAAAGTTTAAAACATTTTAAAACATGTCATTTCTAATTTTTTTTTATGGTTTGTTATCACATGTCAGATAACAACCCGGTCCTTAGTTAAAAGGAAAATACACGCTCATTGTGTTTATCCTTCACAACGAAAAGAGAAATATTTTCAGTCTTGAGTTTATGATCAAAACATTCAAAGTTTTGTAACTCAAGAAATGGCTTGTGTACAATTAATGCACAACCAGGGCTTTCTAGATAAGATAAGTGTACGTGTCAGTGCATTTATTTTTTTAAAATGAGAGAAATATTCTTTGACCCAAACAATTTTTCCTTTATAAAAATGATCTTACAAATCATGCTCGGATCAATCAATTTTCAAAAGCTGAAAATAAATCAGAAACAGTTTTGTCATCAATGGAAAAAGTTTTATAAGAAAATTCAATCTCTTGAACAAATCCAAGAAATCTTTAAATAGACTACGGGTCTTTATTCAAGGGGGAGACAGTGCTTAATCAGTAAATTTTCCGCACAATACTTCAAAGAAATTCAAACTTTCAAACAAATCCAAGAAATCTTTAAATAGACTACGGATATTTGTTTGAGGGGGAGAAATGTGCTTTCAAAATTTCTAAGTGATAATGCTTTCAAAACACATCACGAAAAAGTATCGAGAAAAAGTTTTAACTTAAACGGGACACAATTTGAGGGGGAGTTAAATAATTTTAACTCCAAGGGTTTAAAATGCCTCAAGTTAGTAACTTTGAGGCTTAAGTGTAATTTGGTAATAGGAGTTTCTAGCAAGGTTGTCAAAATCGTGATCCTGGTCGTACGATCCTACGATCCCACATATAGAAAACAATCAGGATCGTTGTAGGATCTTAATTCAAGCAAGATCGGTGTAGGGTCGTAGGATCGCACGCAAGATCGTAGGATCGTAAACGATCCGATCCTACTACAGGCCCATGTTTGTATCTCAAATCGAGCAAGATCGATGTAGGATGGTAGGATCCCACACAGGATCGTAGGATCTTTAACAATCGGATTCTACTAGAAGCATATGTTTCTTATTGTTTTTTGCCTACTTTAAGTCCAGTCACATCAATCTAACGATTAAAACTTGAACTTAATGGAGGGATTGCATTTGTTGCTATTTATATGGTACATTTTCATAAAAAATTGCTTTAAGCTGTGTTTGATATTATATACTCTCCAAAAATGTGTAACTCCAAATATAATAAGATCTTTAGTGGCATTTCCGATCCTAGTCTGATCCTCATACGATCCTGCGATTCTGATCTTGCAACGAGAAAAACGATCCTAGGTGGGATCCCGATCCTGACAACCTTGGTTTCTAGGACTTAGAAAATTAAGGGGCTAAATAGAACAATACCTTATAGTTTTAATAACTTAGGTTAAGTGTTAATAAGGATTTAAAATTTTCTTAAAACTCCAAGACCAAACATGCCATTTCTCAAAACTTTTCTCATATAACACTCCCTTTTTGCGGTTTTAGTTCATTTATCAATCGAACCAAACCGCAACCCTCTCATATCTATCTCGCAAATTCAAGAAGACTATCAAAAATCGTTTTTGATTACAAGGTAATGATCAAACAATGTTTCTTATACTCATTTTAAATTGTTTGAGCAATTATGAACATGTTTTCATAAATTAGCTCTCGAATAGCTAAGAAGCGATTTAGGGTTCTTGGTTTTTTGAAACATGATTAAAGATTAATTACACATAGGGCTTTTACTTCTTTAGATGCGTCTTAGGGTATGCCAAACTCGTTTTTAGGATTGTCATGATTTCAAATGAGTTCTAAGTGAAATAAGTTTGCAATTTAAGGTGTCTTTGTGGTTTTGCAATGGGTATGTGTTTAAGTGTTTATAAAACGTGTAACAAGGCCTTAGAAATTATTGTGTGATGTTGCTTAGACTTGTGGTTTAGATTTGTAATTTGCGATTTCAGTGAAAAAATGCCATTTGCGATTTAAATGCAAAATCACAAAAGCGATTAAGTGCAAAATCACAAAAGCGATTTAAGTTTACGGTTTAAGTGCAAAAATCTCATTTGTGGTTTAACTTTGCAAAACCATTTTGCGGTTTAATTTTTCACAGATTGCTGTTTAAAAGAGTGTGTGGTTTAACCATACGATTAGAAATATAATCATGCGGTTTTTTTATGTTGTGATTTAAACGTTATGCTGCCCAAATTTTTTCAAAAAATTTACGATTTAAGTACTTATACTCAAATGATTTGCGGTTTAAGTTCTAATAGTCACATTTTGCGGTTTAAAGTTTAAAAGAGGGTAACCATTTGCGGTTTACAATTAAAGGGTCAAATTAGGCATGATTTAACTTTAATGGGTTCAAACCTCTTTAAGAAAGGTTAAAATTGATTTTTAGACTATCGGGCTATATCATTTGGACTCTTTGGACCGTAACAAGTTGGACAAGCCTTTGATTGGACTACCTTAGAATTGGACTGTTAAAATGAAAAGCCGATTATGAAAGATAGCCGTTTTTGTCACATAACTCAAGAAAGAATACAATCCACGTTGTCTGTTGATTTTCAAATCAAATTCCTTTTGAAATCCAAAGTTCTTTTCTCATAAAAGTGTTGATTTTTGAAAATGCCTCATATAACACTCACCACTGTGCACCCGGGGATTTCAATACTCTTGCGTTTCTCCTCGAAGAACGTCCACTGATGAAAGGTGTATTACACTAGTACTTGTACTATCTATAGTATTACCGAGGCATCTTACTTAATCTGTATTATATTTGTGCTATTATATATGTGGATACTTCTTGGATTAACACTCACCACTGTGCACTTGGGTACTTTTATACTCTTGCGTTACTCTTCGGAGTTCGTCTACTGGTGAAAGGTCTGACACACTTGTACTTGTACGAAGTATGTTATACCTGAGGCATCTTATCTCACTATAGATATTTTTCAAAAACTTTAGTAGTCTTGATATGTTCTGATCCTATAAACTTTATTGCTACAAATTAGGCATTTCATGTTCTATTATTTTTCAATACAACACTAGTGCTTGGGTCAAAATTGATTTTGAGACTACTTTGACATAGTCATTGACTAAGAGCTGCTGATAAATTAGGATGGTTATTAGGGCTAGTTATCACCTAAAAGCTGATAATGCATCTCTTTAATAAATCAGTGTATCTTTGGGGCTTAAGGTTAATATCTATTAAAAGAAATTCTCACAAGTATAAATTGATTTTGAAACTACTTTACACTAAGAACTACTGATAAATTAGGATGGTTATTAGGGCTAGTTATCACCTAAAGGCTGGTAATGCATCCTTTTAACAAATCAGTGTATCTTCAGGGCTTAAGGTTAAAGGAAATTTCACCAAGAAAACTTTCTTTTAAGATTATTTTGAAATGATTTTTGACTAAGAGTTGTTGATAAATCAGGATGGCTATTAGGGCTAGTTATCACCTAAAATCTGATAATGCATCCCTTTAGCAAATCAGTGTATCTTTGGGGCTCAAGGTTAATGATTACTAAAAGGAAATCTTACTCTCATGCGAATCAAATGCTTTCTGAAAAGTTTTTTTGATGAGTCAAAAGATATTATTTCTCTAAAAGATTGTAAGATGAACATTTTAGCATGAGAAATATCAATAATCTCGTTCGTCTTATATCTTTTTATTTCATAGAAATGTTATCTAAATTGTTTTGGTGAGGATAAACTAAAAAGTAAAAACAGAACGAGAGAGACAAAACCGTACGTGAAAAAGCAAATGAGTGTATGTTCAAAAAACAAATGCAAGAACATACAAAAGATATAAAAAGAATAAAGGGTACGACATGTGTCGGCATAAGCAAGTAACGGGCACATGAGAAAGAAAATGAGAAATATATGGACAAAAAGAAATGCCCGTCCATATAAAACAGAGTGGAAAGAGACAAAAACATCAAATAAATGCTTAAGTTTGTATTCTTGTGACAGTAACTCCTTGATCTCTTTGTCTCAGTATTTCAAATGGCTCAACAACCTATGAGAAGTGAAGAGGAGTTGTATCCAACCGATATGAGATTTGTCCCCAACAAATGCAACGTGAGGACTGATCTAAAGGAAACTCAAGATGACCCTTTATTTGACATCTCTCTGGAAATTCTCAAGCATCACACAATCTACAACGCAATAACTCTCACCACTGAAGTTCCTATGATTTACATGCAACAGTTCTGACACACTGCGTTCAAGAATAAACAAAACAACAAATACTACTTTGTCTTGGACTACCAACGCTATGAAATTGGAGCTGAATTGATTCGTAATGCATTGCAAATCTCACCTAGACAACCCAACAAACAGTTTTTCCCACCACCTGTCTAAGAAGAACTTGTTCAATTCATCAAAAAGTTAGGGTATGCTGACACTCTGACAATAATTTCTCAAGTGGTGGTAAACAAACTGCATCAACCCTGGAGGATAATTTTGAGCATTGTCAACAAGAGCTTAACTGGGAAGGCCTTAGGGATTGATAGAGCAAGGAACCAATTGTGCAAATTCTATGGGGGGGATAATCAAGTATGCAAATGTTGACTTTGTTGCACTCTTATGGGAAGATTTTCGGTTCCAAATCAACAAACATAAGAACATAGCCACTAAGCATGAAACAATACCTCATCCAAGATCCACCAAACTCATCATACGCCATCTTCTATCACACAATCCCAACCTTAACAAACACTTAGAATCTACACCATACACCATCAATGACGAAGCGAGTTTAGAGAAGCTGAAGTATGTTGCTAAGGGAGAACCAAGAGGCCGCCAAATTTTGGAATGCCAATTCCTAAAGCTATGATGAGCAGGGAAATTAAGGAATCAACAACTTATGTGAACTATCTAACCAAATACCCACATGCTCAATCAGGTATTTCTACTTCAAGAAGGGTCAAGGTAAGGGTTTGATGTGAATGAGTGATATAGAGGTTAATCCTCGTAAGTCCAATAAGCAAAAAGATGCTAATAATGTGTTACCAGATCCAGATGAAGCTTTTGAGTATGTTAAGCTCGTCAATATGGAAGAAACTCAGCAAAGAGAAACAAAACGAAAAAGCAAACAAAGACATGCTGGAATCATGCTAGAAAGACAAGTCAATAAAGAAGTAGATGAAGGTTACAAACATCTAAAGGTAAAGCTCAAGGCTAAGGAACAACCGTCACCTGAAGCTCTGCCACTGTTGAACTTGAAAATACAAAGTAAATAAAGCAAGAAGCAAAGTATTCTAGAAGAAATCAAGAGGAAGGCTCCAGGATAAGGTTCAGATGCGACACCAAAATATCCAGATCATAGTAATTCTTCTGAATCCACTAATGATGACAAGACTAAAAGTGACAGTGATTCTAAACATTGAGATGAAAGTGACAAGTCTGATAATGATGAAGAAAGTGCAAGTCTGAGAATGATGAGTCTGACAAAGATTCTGATGATGCTAATGATCAGACTGTAGAATTTATGATTAAGCTACATGACAAGGAGCCGGAGCAAACGCAGACAGAACCTCAACTTCAAAGTCCCAGTGTCACTACTAATTTAGATGAAGATTTCACAAGGTATTTGAATGATCCTAATGAAGTCCAAATGTCTGAACTGCTAAATAAACCTTTATATACTGAGGCTACAATAATAACGGTTACTCCAATCCTTGAAACAATTCAAGAAACACAAGAACATCCTGCTGAAAATGTCACTGCAACTCTACCAGCTACTCCACCAACAAAAACAAAGCAAAAGCGAGCAAAGATACTTCTATGAAAGGCAATTGAGAAGAAGAACGATTGGAAGAAGGCTGTCATGCAGAGGCTGACCAATCTTGAGCAAGGAAATCATGCTGAAGCCATTGAAGAATTAGTCCAAGCAAATGTGATTAATGAGGTAAAGAATCAATTACCGAAGTTTCTTCCAAAAGCGGTCTCTGATTATGTAAAACCTCAATTGGAAAGAACGGTTCTTGATGTGATGAAGAAGAACCCGATAAATCTTCTCAAGTCCTCCTCCGCACCAGCAGACACCCTCACAAAATACGAGCTAAAGCAAAAACTCTATGACATGATGTAGAAAAGCCGTTCATTTCTCGCTCATGATAAACACCTTGAGTTATACAATGCTTTGATAAACTCAATGGGTGTTGATGAAAGTGCTGCAAAGGATGATCTAGATCGTACGCCATCTCAACACAAAAGATCTCACCATGATCAGGATCCTCCTGAAGATCACGAGGGGGAGAAAAATAGGAAGAGAAGGCAAAAAGATGTTGGTAGGTCTTCGTCTAATAAAAGCAAAGCTCAAGATGAATCTCCACACTACGAAAGAGGTGATGATGTTGAAGAACCAAGACCAGAAGAAGAGATTGAACACGAAATACAATATGAGGTACTTGGTAAACATAACCCTGTTTGGTTTCAGGAAAGAGCAAAGGAACTTCCAGTACAAAGCTGGTTTAATGACCTTGTTGATGCTAAGGAAGAGCCAAAATAAAACAAGCTTATTAATGGTTCAGTTGTCATATTTGGAAAGTGTATGAAGAAATTCCTCAACAAAGACAAGATCACAAAAGAAGACTTGGAAGGTCTAGCATTTTAACTCTTAAAGAAGAGGTTCAAAAACAGTGTTGAGCTTGAGTATAACATCAAACGGTGCCATCTAGATGTAACTGATAAGATTGATTGGGCTAATCCTGAAGGAAATAGATTTCATGATGATATAAGCAAACCATTACCCTTAATGGGACCCCCGGTAGAAAGAAAATCCCAATAAGCTACTTCTTCAACCATGACTTAGAATACTTAAAGTATGGAAATGAAGTAAAGAAGTATGCTCTCTCACTGACAAAGATCAAGGCTGCTAGATATGAAGATGAAGGGACTAAAGAAATGATTCCATATCTATGGAGCCCCAGTATTCAAAAGTACAACAAAGATGTTGAGTTCACCATTGGGATGAACACCGTCAGTGGTTCTACAAAGGCAATATAGGACAGAAGTCTCATTATGAAGTCTACTCAAAGCTTGAAATCACCAACGTTTAGAATATCAAAGTTAACAATAAGTATGGGTACTCATATCTGGAGGAGATAGAGGTCAAAAGAAAAGATCAGAAGCTGTATAAGTTTACTGAAGCTGACTTCCTAAATCTGAACCAAAACGACAATGAAGACTTGTAAATGCTCAAAATTCAGAACAAGATTCACAACATTAATGGCGTGGATGAACATGATTTTATTAATGCTCTTTTACTCTACATTCAAAGAATAGTGATCAAGAAAAGAGTTGAAGACGTTCAATTAGGAGTCGAAAGCTATCAGACAAAGCTCAATCTGACAAAACCACAGCTCATGGAAGGATGTCTCCATCAAAAAGTGTTGTATACTATCTTGAGTCATCCCAGAGGCATTGTGTACGAAGGGACTGACAATAGGAAAAGGCTGATGAGAGCTGATGAACTCCATAAATTCAGTGATGGTACGATCAACAAAGTATACAATAAACTTGAAGTAATTCTAAGAAACAACAGGCCAGGCTACCATAATGAAGGAATGGAAGAATACAAGTGGACCAAGAAGGACTAAGATAGGACTCAAAAGTTCATAGAAAAGATCAAGAAGATGCTCAAAGAACGAAGAAGGTTAAGAAGGCTCGAGTTCTTTATTGGTGGAAGAAGAAACAAGACCGACTACCGTTTATTAGTTAGGCCAGAGCGACATCCCCTTAGGGGAAGATTGTTAGGATTCCAGAAAGTGTACGTCACTCTCGGCTATTTACCTTGTAATTTCGTGTCTTGTTATTTACCTTATTTACTATTGTATACCCTACATCCCTTCCCTAGGTTAACCATGTACACCTTCCTTTCCTTATAAAAGGAAGGTTAGATGGAAGGGTGTAGGGTGGTGAAACATTGTGCATCATATGCTATTCCTCTTTTCTCTTCTCCTCTCTCTAGTTTCACCCATTCTCCTCTCTCTCTCTAAACTCTAACTAATCTTGTGTGTTAATGATATAGTAATTATATGAATACTACACCCATGATGGAATCCATCTCATCATTAATTGCTGTTTCTAGAAAGCAACATCTTGGGACTTCATTGCTTCATCAAATGTCTTGGGGTCATCCTCAACAATAAAGCAATAGGAGTGTTGGTTAGAGACCTCATCCATTATTCCTTCAACTAATTATAATTGAAATTCACCAGTAAAAGCATAAGGGAGAGTTTTGTGTTATGTAGACCTCATCATTATTCCTTGTCCAACTAATTATAATTGATTTCATGCCCAAAGATTTTGAATGTTCCCTAGATGTTCATTTTGTGTCATTTGTGCTTACAGCTCAAGTTGTGAGTTTAACATGAGTTACTCACAAAATACTTATCAAGGACTTGCCCAAAAGATTTTGAAGTCCTATTCATTTTGTGTTTTCTAAGCTCAAGTTGCTGAACCACAAGCTCCACAAATACCTTATCAAGGACCTTTGAATTACCAATGTCATCAGTTCCATTTGTATTTAGAGTCATGTGACTTGGTCTTGGAATAGATGAGAATATATGCTCATAAAAAATTGCATCCCTTAATTCAATTAGTGAGTTAATTGAAACAAATTCATTAAGTTCAATAACAAATAACCTAAAGGCCTTGGAATACTCAGCATATGATGAATTCAATGCCTCTTTTACCCAATGCTTTCATATTTGGATCAAGGAGTCTTACAACTGCCCTACAACCCCAAACCTTGAGATAGTTCATGTTTAGTTTCCTTTTAGTCTAGAGTTCATTGGGGGTAATCTTGTTCCTTTTATTAGGAACTATATTTAATAAATAGCAAGTTGTTAACATAGTTTCACCCCAGAACCCTTGACTCAACCCTGAATAGGACAACATGAAATTAACCATTTCTTTTAGTTTCATGTTTTTCCTTTCAGAGATACTATTTTGTTGTGGGGTATACAGAGCAGTCATTTCATGAATTATACCAACAGACTGAAAACACAAAGTATCTATGTATTCACCTCCCCTATCCATGCTAAATCTTTTGATTAGGGCCATTGTTGCAATTCAACTTCAGTTTTAAACACATTAAAGTTATCTGATGGTTCATCCTTAGTATGTAAGTAATAAAAAAAACATAGCAAAACTTAGAAGCATCATTAATAAAAGTCACAAAGTATTTCTTATTCCCCAAAGAAGGAGTAGCATGCAAATCACATAAATCACTATCTATTAACTCTAAGAGTTGAGTTTCACGTTTTACATTCTAAAAAGGTTTCTTAGTTATTTTGTTCAACGTATAGTCTTACACTTTTTAGTGTCCATATCAAAGGCTAGAATTAACCCATCCTTAGACATATCTTGCATTCTTTTAAAGTGAACATGGCCAAGTCTACCGTGTCAAAGGGTTGAATCATTTAACTTAGAGGTTGCCATAAAGGCTAAATTAATAATATCATTAACAATATTAAGCGTGAACATTTGATTACACAAATAGCCAAAACAAATAAACATACCATGTTTTGACAAAACAAATTTATCATATTCAATCATTTGTTTATAACCAACATTATTCAAAACACTACTCGAAACTAAATTCTTTCTAATTTGAGGAACATGTAAAACATCAAGCAAAGAAACAATCTTTCCAAAACTAAATCTTAGATCTACACAACCACATACATACACCATACTATTGACTCATTTCCCATATGAAGAATAGATCAATCATTCAGCAACTCGTAAGTCTTGAACCAACATCTATCTTTGCACACATGAATAGTAGCTAAAGAGTCAATCCATAATGCAACATCATCATCCTTTCATAGGGTTGTTAGAACCATTCATTAAACAATTTGTGCCTGAACCATTGGTCTTATTACCAATCTTAACACCCTGACAATCCCTTTTTAAGTGTCCAGTTTTACCACACTTCCATCAAGTCAGTTTTGACTTTTTGCTAGGATCAGCCTTAGTGTTATCATGATGTTTATGTTTGCCCTTGTTTTCATTGTACCTGGTGGAATTGTTATGTTCCACCATATTGATAACTGAAGAACCAGCAACATTGTTGCTCTTTGGCTTGTCAATTTCCTGAGCCCTGGGGGATTTCTTAATACGCAAATAATTGCACAACTCTACAAGAGTTAACTCCTCCTTCTTATGTTTCAAAGTATGCTTAAAGTCTTTCAAAGAAGGGAAAGTTTATCAATGACACAAGAGACTTAAAAAGCCTCATCTATGTTCATTTTGTGTTGTGTAAACTGACCAAGTATACGAAGAAGTTCATTGTATTGTTCCATGATAGGTCTAGAATCGACCATTTTGTAATTGTTAAAATTACTCTCAAGGAACTTCTTGCTAGATGCATCCTCAGCCATATACTTATTAGTTTCTAGATAATCTCATAGTTCTTTAGCAGATCCATGAAATTGATAAATATCAAAGAGAGTGTCAAGCATACCATTGAGAATTAAACCTCTACACACGTAGTCATCATTCTCTCATTTGCTCCTCTTCATGATTTGTTCCATAGTAGCATCATCACCACATTTACCTGGAATTGGTGTTCTCAACACATACACCACACTCATGCTTGTCAAGAAGAAATGCATCTTTTTTTGCCACCTTCTGAAATCCATCCCTTCAAAATTATCAAGCTTGGAGAAGTTAGCAGCCATATGCTTCATGGTAGCCGCCATTGAATATCACAGATGAGTTTCCTTTGATTGTTGGTTGGTTGGTGCCCAGAACAAGGTGAAGATAATTATTGGTTACCAAATATCACTTGAAGTCGTGTAATTACTTTCCAAAGGAAACTATTCGACCATGTTGCCGGGGTTACACGAATATCTCCTTGGGATAAAATCAAGTGTTTGTTCTTGAATTAGGCACAAATCAAGAACTCGTTCGCCTTTAAGTGTTTACTAGCAGGGTACCCGCGTGTTGCGGCGGTGGGTACCCTGTGACGATTAACTGGAAAAACAAATAGAGCTCGGTTCTCCCGTTTTTATCGGTTCTGACGGGTCCTCTCTGGTTCGTCTTCGGACAGCTTTTATTGGCTAGCCGAACCGATGGTGACTCCGGTTCCCGGTTGAACCCGTTGGTCCGGTCCGATTTTCAAAACTATATGCACCATCATTTTAGGGAGACATCATATGTACGCTTTTGTAGATATTATGTTTTTAATTGTTGTACAGTGTGAATATATGATTGTATTAATAAGTAATGGGGTGTATTAATCATGTATTAATTATTTTTATTTTCAAATATTTATGTAATGGGATGTCTTAATAGGAGTATTAATTATGTTTTAATTGTCAAGTTCTAATTATGTTTGTATGGGTTGTATAGTATGCATAAACATGTGTAAGTTGAAAATTCAATATTACTAAAAATAGAAAGCTATTATGCTTTATATGTAGTTAAGATAAGATTAAGATATTTTTTGTTGTGTTTTTCCATGCAAATGTTAATCTATATTACTTATTAATCATGTTTGCCTTCTATTTTTAGAAGGCTTTAATTTTTAACTTATAATCATTTATGCATAGTGTACAAACCATTGGAACATAATTAGAACTTGACAATTAAAACATAATTAATATATAACTAATACATAATTAATACTCTTGTTATAACACCTATTACATAAATATTTGAAAATAAAAATAATTAACATGTAATTAATAAATGATTAATATACCTCATTACTTAAAAATACAACTATATATTCACATTGTACAACAATTAAAAGCATATATCTATAAAAGCGTACATATGATGTATCTCTAAAATGATGGTGCATATAGTTATGAAAACCGGACCGGACCAACGGGTTCAACCGAGAACCGGAGTCACCATTGGTTTGGCTAGCCAATAAAAGCCGTCTCCCGTCAAAACCGATAATAACGGATGAACCGGGCCTCACCGGGATCAAATTCTTTTTATTTCTCTGTTAATCGTCACAGGGTATCCGCCTTCGTAATGCGCGGATACCCTTCTAGTATCTATTTATAGAGATGAAACTCCTAGTCAAGAGGAGTTATGAGCATTAATCGAAAAATTAATCTCATAACCTCCTTCATGAATGCAATAGTGGTTACATGATCATTAATCATGCAATAGTGGTTATGAGTCAACATGGAGAAGTCAACAAACTGGCTAAATAACATCAAAATTATTTGGGAAAAGCTTTAACAGCTTCCCCTAAAACTTCCTATTAAATTCGTGTCTTTAATTCATTTCATTTCTTAGCTATTCAACTTGTAACTCTGAATTCTCTTGTAACAACTTATGATCAATTCAATAAACCCATAACAAGCATTTGACTACATTTCGAGTTGCAATTCTTGTTCTTGTAATTCCTAATTAGTTACTAGTTCTTATTCAGATTTAATCACTATAAGTTCATATCAATTGGTATTCAGAGCCCTTTCTTGGCAATTTTGTTATCATTTTTT
This sequence comes from Tanacetum coccineum, assembly GCA_026074375.1. NCBI lineage: Eukaryota > Viridiplantae > Streptophyta > Magnoliopsida > Asterales > Asteraceae > Tanacetum > Tanacetum coccineum. The sequence goes on from BQNB010019128.1 coordinate 14,380, forward strand.
TCCAAATTCTGTTATTTTGTTGGTGTAACTAATTCAGTTGTTTTTTGGTAATTTGTTAGAATTTCGGCTAACTTCCGATCGAACATTCCAATCCAAAACACGACATCAGTAATTCGTCCATTTCCTAATCTCAAACACATTTCTTTTTGACATTAATGCTTCAAATTCCTATTCTTTTGAAGCAAGATTAGAAGTTAGGCTTAAATTACTGAATTGGTATTTAAATCTGAAATGGCGCCAACAACAAGAGCTGCTATGGTCATTGGTGGTTCTAGTGGTAGATCGAGTGATGATCAAGGGGTTATTAGTGATGTCATGAAACCGTTTAGTGGATAACAAATTGGTTGGAATTAATTAAATCTTGGATAATTTGGTTAGACAAATTGCAAATTTAAGTGGATCACAACAAGGTGGAAACAACAAGGGTAATCAAGTGGGTAGGATGACAAGAGCAGAGTTTCCAAGATTCATTGGGGGATGATGTAAGGGACTGGGTTTTCAGATGTGAACAATTTTTTCTCCTTGATGGAATTCCAAAGGATCAAAAGGTAAGACTCATTTTTGTACAACTTTATGTTAAAACAATGTTATGGCATAGATAGTTTATTATGTATGGCAAAAATGTGACTTGGAATGTGTATAAAGATACTATAATACAAAGTTTAGGACTGTGCTTGATGATCCTATGGCTGAGTTAAAAAATGTGAAATATGAAAGTAATGCTAAAGCCTATCAAGATGCTTTTGATAATCTGTTGAGTAGGGTTGAAATTAGTGAGGAAAATGCTGTTAGTTTTTACTTAGGGGGTCTACCACAAGAAATTGAAATGGGTGTGAGGATGTTCAAGCCTAAAACACTAGCTGAGGTGTATTGTTTAACTAGTCTGTAAGAGGCTTCATTAAATGCAATTAAGAGGAAGAATAGGTTGTTGTACAATGGGGGTGCAAGTACTTCTAAGTTCATTCCACAACCAGCTGTTAATCAGAATACAAAGCCCTTATTGGCCTTACCCCAAAACAAACTAGTACCTAATTATAAGCCAAACAATAAGAAACTGTTGACCCAGAAAGAATATGAGGACAAAAGAGCTAAGAAATTAAGTTTTTATCGTGATCAAAAGTATGTTACTGGTCACAAATGTCCTGTACAATTGTATTCTGTAGTTGTATTGGCAGAAGAAGATTAGGAAAAGGGAAATGAGGGTGAATTAGAGTGTTTAGAAGAGGAGGAAATTAAAGAAATAATTAGGAGCCCACAGATTTCTTTAAATGATTTGAATGGTGTTCTTGGCTATAAAATAATAAGGATTAGAGGCACTGTTGGGAAGTATATAATTCACATTTTGGTGGATCCTGGATTAACTCACAATTTTTTGGACACTGAAATGGCTAAGAAACTTGGTTGTTCCATCAAAAGTACTTGTCCACTTGCAGTCATTGTAGGAGATGGATTTAATATGGTTAGTAATAGTGAATGCAAGAAGGTCAAATGGAAAATTGCAGGGTGTAGAGTTTTGCTCAGATGTGATGTTCTTAAAATGAGGGGGTTCTGAAATGGTGCTTGGAATCCAGTGGCTGTCTACTTTGGGTGACATCAAGTTTAACTTCAAAGAGCTCAAGATGGAATTTGTGTATAAGGAAAGGAAAATGGCACTAAGAGGAACTCCAAAATCAAACATGGAATGGTTGTCTAGCAAGGAGCATAGCAAAATGGTAAGACAAGGTAATCATGCAGAACTGAGTTCAATGCAGTTGTGTGTTTACCCTAAACCAGCCATTCAATTATGGAATACGGGAGGATTGAGAGAAGAGATGCCACATGAATTGACTAAAGTAGTAGAGAAATTTGAAGATGTCTTTGTTGTTCTAAAAGAACTACCACCAAACAGGTTGCATGACCACAAAATACCATTAATGAATCAGGCAAAACCAGTCAATATTAGACCTTATAGGCACCCACCCACTCAAAAGGATTCCATTGAGAACATGGTGCAAAAACTATTGGATTATAAGGTAATAAGACCAAGTAATAGTCCATTTGCTTCTCCTGTAGTTATGGTAAAAAAGAAGGATAACTCTTGGAGAATATGTGGACTATAGACAGCTCAATAAGAACACTGTCAAGGACAAATTTTCAATTCCAATTATAGTTATTGAAGAGCTGATTGATGAATTGTATATGGATAAGATGTTTTCAAAATTAGATTTAAGGTCTGGTTATCACCAAATAAGGATGTATGAAGATGATGTAGCCAAAATAGCATTCAAAACTCATTAGGGTCGCTATGAGTTTTTGGTGATGCCTTTTGGCCTTACAAATGCACCTTCTACTTTTTAGTATTTAACGAGTGATGTCTTCAAGCCATTTCTAAAGAAGTTTACATTAGTATTTTTTGATGATATATTGGTCTATAGCAAGTCTTTGTCAAAGCATGTGGAATATTTAGAATTGGCATTATCAACAATGAGGACTCATCAGCTGTATGCACAACTGAGTAAGTGTGTGTTTGGCACAACTCATGTGGAGTACCTTAGATATGTGATTTTAGCTGAGGGAGTGTCTACTGATTTAACAAAGATTACAGCCATGAAAGATTGGCCAGTACCTACAAATGTCAAGCAACTAAGGGGATTCTTGAGTCTCACTGGTTACTATGGAAGATTTATAATAGGCTATGCTATTGTGAGCAAACCATTATCTCAATTGCTAAAAAATAATGAGTTCAAATGGAATGCAGAAGCTCAAGAAGCTTTTACAAACTTGAAACAAGCCATGACTAGTAATCTTGTGTTAGCTTTACCTAATTTTGCCAAAGAATTTGTGATTAAAACTGATGATTTAGGGGTTGGCATATGAGCAATTTTGAGTCAAGATGGTCATCCTATTGCTTATTTGAGCAAAACACTCTCTGCCAAACACCAATTAATGTCAACATATGAAAAGGAGTTCCTAGCTGTAATACTTGCCTTGAAGAAGTGGAGAGGTTATTTGCTTGACAATCACTTCAAAATCAAGACAAACCACTTCAGTGTCAAATACATTTTGGATCAGAGGATTACTACACCTACACAGATGAAATGATTGCCAAAACTTATGAGGTTTGATTATGAAGTTGTGTACAAAAAGGGGTTTGAAAATGGGGCTGCAGATGCACTTTCAAGGGTACAAACTGCTGAAATATTTAGCCTGATAGCTTCTTCTTATGTGACAACTGACCTTCTAGACAGGATCACTAAAAGTTAGGAGGAAGATGCAACTTTAAAAGAAGTAATTACCAAGTTACAACAAGGCCCTACTGTGGGAAACAAATATGCGTGGGTCAGTCAACAATTAAGAAGAAAAGGGAGTTTATTAGTCGGAAACAATGCAGAGTTAAAGAGGGAAATTTTGACCCATTTTCACAAAAGTCCTGTGGGGGTCATGTGGGAATCCATGCTACAAGGCAAAAGGTATGGTCACTATTTTATTGGAGGGGATTGAGGAAAGAAATCAAGCAATGGGTTAGAGACTGTGATATATGTCAGAAGGGCAAACCGGACTTGTCAACATACCCAGGATTACTACAACCTTTTCCTATTCCAAACAGTGTGTGGTCTAGTATTTCAATGGACTTTGTGGAAGGGTTACCCAAGTCTTAAGGCAAAAGTTTGATTTAGGTAGTGGTGGACAGACTTACCAAGTATGCTCACTTTATTGTTATGGCTCATCCCTTTACTGCATCTCAAGTGGCTTAATTGTTCCTAGACAACATCTACAAACTTCATGGTCTTCCAGAGAGTATTGTTTCAGACAGAGACAAAGTGTTCATAAGTACTTTTTGGAATGAAATGTTCAAACTGTTACAAGCAGGGTTTTAAAAGGCGCGCTATAGCGGCGACATAGCGCAAGGCGTGGCTTCCACGTTACGAAACAGGCCAAGGCGTCGTCTCTAGGCGTAGCATGCAATAAAGCGCGATAAGGCGTGATAAAGCTCGCTATAGCGCGCCTTTTTTTGAAGCTTATAAAAGATCTCATGGACTTGAGCTTATTTACAAGTATTTATGATTGGGTTGTATGGGATTCGAGCTTAGTAACTCCATAACTCAATTCTAAGTATAGTAGCTAACTAATGTTGACCACTCTATAAATATTTTTTGCCGCCTTGAGTCACGCCTTAAAAACGCTATGACGTAACGCATCACGCTAAAGCTTGAGGCTTGGCTATGCCGCCACGCCAAACTTCACACTATTTATAACCTTGGTTACAAGTTAAGCTGCTCATGTCTACTTCATACCACCCCCAAACTGATGGTCAAACAGAGGTGTTGAACATGAGTCTAGAATGTTATCTAAGATGTATATGTGGGGAGAAACCCAAAGAGTGGTGCAAATGGCTTCCTTTGGCCGAGTGGTGGTACAACACCAATTATCATTCTACACTGAACACTACACCTTATGAAATACTCTATGGGCAAATGCCCCCAATCCATATCCCTTATGTTCCTGGTGAAAGCAGGGTGGACACTGTTGACAGAACACTTACAGTAACGGAATAAGCTCAGGTTTCATTTGAAAAGAACCCAAGATAGAATGAAGCAACAAGCAGACAAACATAGAACTGACAGAGAATTTTTGGTGGGTGATCGGGTGTATCTAAAATTATAGCCACATAGATAAGTATCTGTGAGATTGGGCAAGTACAATAACCTTTCACACAAGTATTATGGTCCTTTCAAAGTGCAGGTTAAAGTGGGAAAAGTTGCCTACAAGTTGGAGCTACCTGTACAATCATATATACATGATGTTTTTCATATCTCACAGCTTAAAAAGTGTAATGGAAATGTGTTACAAGCTGGTGATTTGCCTCATTGTGATGAACAAGGTTTAATTCAAACAGAAGGCTATTCTTGATAGAAAGTTGAAGGTTGGCAATGCAGCTGCTGTGTTTATTCTAATTCATTGGTCCAACAGCTCAGAAGAGGATGCTACTTGGGAGTCAATTGAAGACATTCAAGCTCAATTTCCACATTTCAATGTGTTGGTTTAATCTTGAGACAAGATTATTTTAAGAGGGGTGGATTGTTATGAACATGGAGAAGTGAACTAGAAAAGTTAAACTGGCCAAATAACACCAAAATTAGTTGGGAAAAGCTCCAGTCAAAACTTCCTTTTAAATACTTGACTACATTTCAAGTTGCAATTCTTGTTCTTGTAATTCCTAATTAGTTACTAGTTCTTATTCAGATTTAATCCCTATAAGTTCATATCATAATCAACTTAAGCTCAATCAACCTAACATTTGTAAGAAACTGAATGTAAATGTGTGAGCTAGTTCGCTTGAAAAGCTATATGAGCAGACAAAAATGACACCCCTTCAACAAATTGAAATTCTTTTTCTTTCTTGACCCACTGAATATAATACAACTAGATTGCTGCGGAAAAAAGTAGACAGCTAGAATAGAAAACTAGTTCAAGGGATTCACATCAGTAGACTGTCTGTGTCATTTGAACCAAAAACAACTTGACACTAGAGAAGAAAATTATAATAAAGGGTGTACTAGATCAAATGACTTGTAAAACCAAGGTCTTAAACACATAGTATAATTCTGTAAATCTATAATTATAATTGATAAATACTTCAACTATTTACATAGATAGTGAAGGCAGCAGTTGGGCTTCATTTGCTGCAACATTATTCTACAACTCATAACATCTTATTTCAACTTCTAGGGTTTGCCTGATTCATGGATGAAATCACATGATGACAGATGAAGCAACTCAGAAGTTCAGCTTTATCCATGAAAATTTGCCTGGCAAACTCATCAATCTCTGGCTAAACGGATCCCCTTTTTGTATCTTGTCATGAAGCTTCTTCTACAGGTCATGAAAGAGCCGCCTTATGTGGTCCACATTTGCAGGAACCAATGTAACCGGGCAGCGGTTGTACTATTGTCACATGAAACAAAGATTAGATACGATCATACGAGTTCACATTATAATGGCCTTTAATGTACCACTCTAGTCCCTACAACTACTCATAAAGGTGGAAAACTCGGCAGGTCGTTCACAATAGGTTGTCTTGGTACAAGTTGACCCAGAGCACTTTTTGTCCACTTTTAAAAGTATTAACATAATTTGTGTTAAATATGATTAGAGAACATTATTTTAGAAGCATAATCTAAGTCTGTGAATAGAGAGTTGTATCATAAGCAATTTGGCAACTTTCAACCAGTTGGACCCCTTCCAGCCCGATAAAAGTGTTTTGTTTTGAGCTATTTTTTGTATACATTTGTCCCCTTAGAGATATAACATAATCTGAATCGACCATTCTAAGGTAAATGGGTGGAAACTACAACCTCTAACCATTAGAGTTTGAGTTTCTTTGTTGTTTCAACTTTCAACTTTATTTGTAAAATGTAGAATTTATCACTTCAGGCATATTAAAGAACTCATTTATAAAGATCTTAAAGACTAACAGATACCAACGGGACGGAATAAGCAGTGGTTAAATGCAATATCCACACAAAAGCATCATCCTTTTTTATCTCACACAGAAAAGAATCCATACCTGTGAAACATACTTGAATATGCAAGCATAGCAAAACACAAAGCCAGAAACCGTAACTGCTGATGGATTTGCTCGCTTCTGGGAACACAAGGGACAAAATGTCCGGTCAGGTGGCAGAGGGATGCCCTCCTTAGCAACCTGTTACATAAAAAACTAATTAAATACTACCATAATATATCTCAACTAATATCTTGGCTATATGTATAACAGATATACCTTCGGTGCGGGAGGAGGAGGTGGCGGAGGATACACGGTTGGAGCTGACATTCTCTCCTCAGCAGATTGGTACCACCATTCCATCATCTATAATAATAACACATAAATTCTGTTATATGCTTCTTCAAGAACATTGCTTACATTATAATAATTAGAAAACACACCTACCTTGAAACCAAATACTGCAGCTATCAGACCCGTTTGTGCATAGTCAAGAAGTGCATAAGCACAAGTGAGCAATGCCCCTTGTACGGTCTGTAACACATCATAGGTCGTTAGAAATTTGTTAACATACTTTCATTAACAATTACTTTCATACAGTTAACAAGATGTGCCAAATAGTTAAAAGAACTTGAAGCAATACCTTCAACCAAGGAGGGCCACGTAGTCTTTCCCGCTCATTACTTCTTATTTTAGATATTCTTGAAGAAGTATCCATCTACCTTGCCATAAAAAGTCAACTAAATCAAGCGAGCACGATGACTATAAAAGAAGACACTGATGTAGTCTTTGGAAATTGGATTGACTGGGAAATAATAAGAATTAGTTGATGTTCCCTTGCCTACTGAAACAAATGGAACTCTTTCTTTTCTTTGCCAAAGTATCATAGAATATTACTCATGTACGCTTTTGTAATCGTTAAAGGATATTTATAGTATAGGTTATGTATGGCCCACAAGATTTCTCTACTCTGTACAATTACAAGGACTTTGATATATTTTGCCAATAAACACTTTTAGTACAATTATGAGGACTTGTATAATTTGGCCAATGTCACTTTTATCAGATGTTGTAACTTGTAAGGTTGAAAACATAGATGAAAAATGCAATATCAATTTATTTTCTCAAGACGCAATTATAGATTTTATGTAAAGAATTTATGAATAAGTAAAACCAGCCTTAAACATAAGTTGGTTCAAGATTAATACCAGCTCCTGTCCTGTAGCCCGACAAACTTGGAGTCCAAGTGCATGTAATCCTGGAGAGTAGAACCCAGTAGCATCCAAAAGGTATAACAGCTGGTATGCGAATGCTAACCCTGCACCATGAGAAAAGGTACATGATGTAATTTAATAAGCTGAACCAAATAAAGATTTGTAAGTGATTAATTTGCTGTAAGTTAGAATAATTTTAATATATATTATGTTGTATGGATAATAATCTCTCTAAACTAACTACCAAAGCTGATAAGAGTAATGAATAAATCTAGCATCATTTCTTATACTCCAGAAGCAGGATGGCCCTCAACTTGGCAAGCAAAACAGTATCAAAGCTGAAAGCAAATATGAACAAACCCAAACCAAAAACAGATAAACAATATATAAAACTAAGGTACTCTAGCAAAGTGGGCTGAGCAAAAGGTATTCTAGCAATGTGGGCGGAGCAAAAGGAATTCTAGCAAAGTGGGCTGAGTAAACCAAATCAAAGCACATTTAACTGAGAAAAACGAGTGCCATAATTTATATTATAACAAATCGTCCTGGTGAGTCTAGAAGCTCCAAGCATCAAGCAAGTCTAGACAAATTTAACTATCTCTAAACAGAATATGTAAAAAAAGCTTTAACAAGACAGTCCGTCTACTAAACCAGCTCGAGGTTAACTAACAAGAAAAAGGGAGGGTACCCAACTGGCCATGTCGAGCAAACAGAGTGATCATATTGATTAATAGAAAATGAGTTCACTAAATAACTCTCCTTAACGCGAAGATCAAGCGAATAGTGTTGTCCACTATTTTACGACGATAAAATCACTAAAACAAGTATCCCCATAGCGTATACACAGCTAAGCGAGCAACGACGGCTTCACCAAGATAATAATATTGTACAACAAACCTATATAAGCATGTACCTTGTCAATATTCTTCTCCCCCTTTTGTCAAACCAAGAGGTTGCGCCGCCCATTGATCATTACTCCATGTGGAGAGAGTGAAAGAAGAACAGTCTAACCAATAAACTAAGGGTAGCCAATAGTAATACATATTAAACATAACCTTAGCCACACTAAAGTCAAGTAGCAAGTAAACACCCATAATTTAAGTCATGAGATTAAGTAGTCAACACACATCAAAAGAGAGTTGGAACAAGTCGCGTGTACTCTTTTTAATGGAACCCGAGGCTGGCCTAGTTTATTTACGCACTTCCAGAAACTGCTTGCGAACTTAGCATTGAGTAGCAGTGTAGCACTGACACGTTCCACGAGTGATAACTACTCTTCTTCATTTTCTTGTCCTCCTCTTGCTCACCATTTAAGTATGTAGAGCCTCAAGTTCCTCGATCTCTACCTCTTTGATTGTATGATGTGGATTCCTCATGAGGGCGTGTGGTTCTGGGATTAGTGGATTTTTTGTGCCATAGTCTTAAGAGTGCTGGCATCAAGAGGTTATTGGGGCGTCGCGTGTGATGCGGTAGGGGAAAGGTTGTTGAGTTGATGGAATAAATTTGTAATGACCATGATGTGCGGTAGGACCACTTGTCAGTCTTTGGAAGACCCGACATACACGTAGCGAGAAAGTAAGCAAGTTTCGTCATACTTACTGAGGTTGAGTGGTTGACGAATTTATGTGCATGATTCCCGTACGTGGGTGCTGGAAAGTCTTGATGGATGAAATTTCCCAATTAACCAATGAAACAATGGTAATATTCGATGTTGTAAGTTAAAATTGCCAGCACTGAGATAATGGAACTACTTTCCATCACTTGTTTTGCAATCCTTAACTAGTTTATGGTTATAGGCCAAGAGTTAATGTTGTGTGGTTGGAACTTTGTCGTTTTCCTTTTTGGCTTCGGTCTGGTCAGGTCATTTTGTTTTAGAAAGTAAACAAGAACACCAAAAAATGAATACATACGCGTGTGTTAAATCCAATGAGAGACACGTGTGTGTGCGAATATGAAAACTTATCTTAATAAGTCTGTCGCAATTTAAGACAACCAATTATTTTTTGCTATATCACCTATGGATTATAGAGAACCATGAAAAATGCATATAACCTCTGTTAGTTCCTCTGTTTACCATCTTTTTTCACCATTGCTTACATGGAAAGTCTTCTTAGTCACCCGCTCTCTCTAAAGTTCTTTTTCAATCTTTTTTATTCTTTTGAGATTTCAACTATATTATTTAAAGATTAAGTTCCCTTATCATGTTTTCTGACCTATGTTTTAATGGCTCTGGTTTTTGTTGATAAACTAAGAGTATAATCTTGAATTTGGGGGTTTCTTAATCTTATTCAAAAAATTCATGAAATCATCCCCTGTTTAACATATTCCATCAATTTTCGTACATTCCCATTAAGAAATTAATCATTACTTTACAACATCACTTCACCATAAGATCATTTGTCCCAATTTCATAACTTTATCCAAATTCCTCGAAATTTTTTGTTGCATTATAACTTGAGCATTAATTAGTCGCTCTTAGTTCATATTCCTATCGCCATTTAGCCAGGTATTCATTAAAGGTGCACTAATCATGCAAAAATACACTCTCAAACAAGATACATGTTGGTGGAATCTTCTATAATGACTATTATCAAGACATAATCCTTCACTAAAAGGAATTTACGTTTTGCTAAACACTTGCTGAACAGGAACGCATCAATGCCACATTTGATTATTGAGAAACTAACCTTGCTAAGTATTTTGAAATAATTATCGAAGTAACGTAGTAAAAAAATATCTATTGAAGATGCTGATAACTAATGTTTTTGTGCCGAAACAATGTTTGAGTGTAAGCTTAAACAAAGGTCTAACTCATTTCTTCTAAAAGCAAATCTGCTTGTCTAGGAGAGGACGATCGACCATAGTTCAAGGTCACTTTATTTTTTGATCTTGCCTTTCTACACATCTCTTGAAAAGCTAAAAATCAGTAACCTATATATTCTTATGTGATTTTTAGTCCGATGCTACTACCATATGAGATTGTGTGAGCTTTATTGTAAACATTCACAAACACTCATTTGTATTTGGTGATGCTTACCATCTCAGAGATACGAGACTCAAGTGATCTCTGCCATTTATAGAGAGAGGACTCAACGAGAGCTGGAGATCTCTACCATTTTTTATAAGATGGAGACAGTGAGAAAGAATTTCACTTAAAAATCCAGGAGGTAGACATAAGATGGATTCATTAACATCTTCCCGAACTACTATACGCAAGGACGGACCTTCATGTAGACCCGGGGGGGCTGTGGCCCTCCCAAGATTCGGGGTTGATAGTGTAAATATTTTAGAACTTAAGGGTACTTTTTGTAAATTTCGTGTTTGGCCCTCCCGAGAAAAATTTTAGGCCCCCCCACTAAAATTGTTCAAGTTCCGTCTATGACTATACGTACGGTGACAAGTGACAACAAATGGAAAGACGATAACTAACTAGAAAGATGCCATGTGCGCTACTAATGTAAACTGGACTAAGGTGATGATTAGTGACTTACGTGCATCGTGGTGAAAATCAGTTTTAGATGGACAGAATATATGTAATCATGAAATATCTATTCATCTTCACATGACTCTGTTTCAACTATTTCACCTTGAATACATTATAACCAATGAACATGAGTTTCATTACCTTCACTTCCAGCATGCAACCAGGGGTAGCAAGTAGCTACAATCTTATTCATTCTCTTCCAGAAGCGTGTTCTAACTGACAAATCTGTATCCGAACCACTAGTTGAAGCAAATGAACTGCTTGCATCACCCAATGTTTCGAATTCATCAAATCTTTCGTTAACATTTCCCCAAAGACTAGCTTGAAGCGCAGCTTCTCTTTCTTTATTATAGATTGCATGCAACTTTGACTTGAAATATGGTAAGACAACCTGCATCAAACATTACCGGTTGATGTAGTGTCCTCCTTAACATTTTCCAAATAACAAAGTACAATAAAAAATATAGAAAAACAAAATGAATAGTGTGGGTTTACTAGAAAGACGACTGAGAGAAGCTTTTGACGTTTCCTTAGTCCAGAATTTTGAATTCTATTTCCTGTTTCCGTAACATCATCATTTTTCACCTGAACATTAACTGCCCTCCTTCTTAAGCCATATAAAGTTTCGGCAAAAGAAGCATCTGAGAGAACACAATAGCAACAGGGTTAACGTAGTGTACCTGAAATGTAATATCACAAGCAGGATTACCCGCGCGTTGCTGCGGGACGTTAATTTTTCGCGCGTTGTTGCGGGCCATTGTTATTATTATTATTATTATTTTAATTTTGTGCGGGTTTATTTTTTCGGTCTCATGTTTAATAGTTTTTTTTTCTTTCTTATATGACCTTATGTGTTGGGCCTCATGTTTAAATGTTTTTTTCTTTGGTTATATGTTTTTTTTGTGCGGGTTTATTTTTTCGGTCTCATGTTTAATAGTGCGGGTTTATTTTTCGGTATCATGTTTAATAATTTGTTTTTTTCCTTATATGAGTTTATGTCCCGCGCGTTGTTGCGGGGCGGTATTTTTTTTTTTTTAGTTTATTTTTGCGATTTTTTTTGTCTCATGTTTAATATTTTGTTTTTTTTATATGGGCTTATGTGTTGGGCCTCATGTTTAAACCTTTGTTTTTTTTTGCTATATGAGGTTTTTTTTTTAAATGACACTGTTTAATGCAATCTAAAGTTGTACGTTTGTGACTATGTCGATTATTTTAAAGTTGAATCGGTACTTTTGTAATATTTTTTCCTCCTATTTTGTGCCAAAAATTAAAAAAAAAAAGTTTGGGCAGACTCAAAGTGGGAGCCCAGGCCCATTGTACAGTAGAAGCACTGTAGCTTCTACTGTACAATGCAAAATGTATGTTTTATAATATGTTTTCAAGTACATAAAAAGGCAACACATTGGCTTTGATAAAAAGTAAATAAATCTAGTGCATACATTTAAGTTAGTAATAGCTAGAAGAAAATCGAACTCTAAGGCGGGATGTTATGGTGAGGCGAAGGCCATATGTTGGCGCGTGAAATCCATGACGGGGTTATAAAGTTGACGCGGCGAATGATCCAACGCAAAAAGAGGAAAAAGTGTGTGTGAGGTGTTTTTATTATTATAGTTTTATTTTTGTTTGTGAATGTGTGTGATTTATATTGTAAAATATGTTTGTATAAAGTAATTTATTTTCATGTAGTTGGTTAGATGATGATCATTGCATATGAAATGCGAAGGTAAGGCTACCCGTAATGGTGACCAACTTAGGACCGAGGAAACTACTGCGACATCAACTTTCTATCTCTACAACTACCTCATGACTAACTGACCGTAATGGGTGACTGAGAACACTACAAAAAATATACCACACTTAAACGCAAATATACCTCAGAAAAATCAGTTAAATAAAACACCCACACACACAAACATACCTAACGACTAGATCCTATTTAAGACCGAGTCTTTTTTTTACATGCGATAACGCGTCTCTCAATTAGGGCGTAAGGGGGATGACCCAATGTGGTTAGGACCATGCATTTTGGGTGGCCTAAGTTGATGTGTAAAAAAACTGATGCGATGTTACGGCTAATATGAAGTTGAATGAGAAGTGACCATTACATGTAGCCCAACACGTTAATTCGTAATATAATGGTACTTCTATAAATTTAAATAATTTCTTTAATAAAATAAAAGTTTTATGTAATTCACATGATTCAACTACGCCAATCTAAAATGAAACATATAGCTTCTCTTTTTATGCAATATCTAACAATGAAACATTTGTTCTAAAATTATTGTTTATAAAAAAAAAACACAGTTTTCTAAAATGTGTAAAGATTGATATTTTTTAATAACATATAAAAAAGAAAAATAAAAAAACTGCCCTAGTTATATCCTTCTCTTTTTCTCCTCTCATGTATGATCTATGAATGATATATATATATATATATACTCGACGAATGTGCCCATAGATAAATTATTATTATCCCTTCTTTTCTTGTCGTGCAAACCAACAAACCCAGGCCCAATTTTGGGCTTTCTCTAATTCCCTTTATCTTTCGTAAATAGCAGCCCACATTTAATAAATGTTACTTGTCTTGACTTCAATACATTTTTTTTAAGGGCAAGTTAGTTGTTAGTGATTCGAGTTTACAATGACATCTAATTGGGCAGTATGCAAGACTCGAATCTTCGCTTTAGAGGATAAACCCACTCCTTTTTCGCTCCTGAAGGAAAACCTCCACGGTGAGGCTCGAACCCGAGACCTCTCGCATCTGGTAACAACATTTTCAAGGTTACCCTTGGTGGTCATCTGAGCTAGCCCAGGTGCACGCACGGGGCTTACACATAAGAGAAAAGTTCCATAAGGAACATGGTCAAAAAAAAAACCGCTCCATCTTGTCCATTCATTTTATTTTCATCTAATGGTTTAGATTAATTCTTATTTTAATTTAATTAAAAAACCCACTTTCACCCTATTTTTAAAAAATTAAATATCTCACAAACCGTTAATCGTTACGCAAAACGAAACATACCATCGCGACGAGAATTAAATCATCTTTCTATAGAGGGGCACTTCTATATACTTTCGACGAACTTTTTTTTCGATTTTTTTTCTCAGCCACGTCTGGAAAAATCTCTTGTGATTTCATAAAATCACATGTGATTATGATACAAATCTCATGTGATTTTTTCAGACGTGATTGAAAAAAAAATTCGAAAAAAGAGTTCGTCGAAAGTATATAGAAGTGCCCTCTATAGAAAGATAAAAAAAATACTCGTTGTGATACTTTCGACGAACTTTTTTTCCGATTTTTTTTTCAATCACGTCTGAAAAAATCACATGAGATTTGTATCACAATCTCATGTGATTTCATAAAATCACATGTGATTTGTGATACAAATCTCATGTGGATTTTTTTAGACGTTATTGAAAAAATAATCTGAAATAAAAAAAGAGTTCGTCGATAAAATCATCATCTTGAAAAATTACGGTCTGAAAAAATCACATGAGATTTGTATCACAATCTCATGTGATTTCATAAAATCACATGTGATTTGTGATACAAATCTCATGTGATTCTTTCAGACGTGATTGAAAAAAAAAATCGTAAAAAAGAGTCGTCGAAAGTATTTTAGAAGACGTGGCCCTTATAGAAAGATACAACATTACTCGTTGCGATACTTTCTGACGATCTTTTTTTCATCGTTTTCTTTTCAATCACGTCTGAAAAAATCACATGAGATTTGTATCACAAATCTTCATGTGATTTCAAAAAAATCCCTATGAGATTTTTTTCTACGTGAATTGAAAAAAAAAATCGAAAAAAGTTAGTCGAAAGTATATATAAGTGCCCCTCTATAGAAAGATAAAAAAATACTCGTCGCGATGGTGTATTTTTTTTCGTTTAACGATTTATCGTTTGCTAGATATTTAAGTTTTAAGAAAAATGTGGGAAAGTGGATGATGAAAAAATGAGTGGTTAGGATTAACCCATTTGTTTTTTTTTTTTTGCCCTTGTTTTTTGAGGATCTCAACTCGTAAATCAAATTTATTTTTAAATTTTAGTTTAATATACAGACATATGGAAATTTTCTCGTGTTTAATTTTTTGTAATTATGATATTAATACAACTAATAATTATAGCACGTGATTTTACATAAAACATTTTATTATGTATTGAACTGTGAACCAGTTGGGTGACCGAAAGCCGATTTTGCCCAAAAACCCGATTGAACCGTGACCCGGAGGCTCGACCGGGTCAATTAACCGGTTTTTAAAACATTGATTAATATCGATTAATATTTTGTAAATATTTTGTTGGATAAAAGATTTAACCTTGTTTTGACTAGCACGAGTGTTGATGTTGATGTTGATGTTGTTGTTCAAATTTACCTATTAATATGCGAGTTTAATATGTTTTTTCGGATATCTTTATATAATCTTTAAATAGATTTTATATATTTTGTATTTTTAAAGTATAAAGGTCTAGATGGTATAAAATGTAAGGGGTATTTGTTTATTTTCTATGGTTATTAAAAAATATAGAAAATTATAAGTTTCACTTAACTTCATATAACTTATTTAAATTGTAACCGCTAAAGTTTTATTAATTATCTCCTCTTTTTTTAAGTTTTTGTTTTTCACAAATTTGACACTTATATTTTTTGTCTTTTTTATCAAATTCTTTCACCATTCAATTTTGACCAAAATTGATTCAATTTTGATTTTTTTAACCAATCTTTATGGGGTCGCATTTGATGAAGTTTTGGAGAAGACGGAATACAGAAAGTATAATTTTGGTTGCGTTTGTCACTAGGATTTGGTAGATTTCAAAGGTGGTTTAGAGGTGTATTTTAACCTTTTTCTAGTGGTTTGAGATGTTTTTCGATGTCTCATAAATGTGTCGTTTATTTAGGTTTTTTCCTGGGTTGTCTTGGTGGTATTTGTCGCAAGTAGAGTTTATGTAGGTGCTTGCGTTTTGGGTTCAATCTATATATCTGATTGTATTTTCTAGCTACTTGCTAGTTTATTAATGAAAATTTCTTAGCCGTTCAAAAAAAAATCATATCACACGATTTTGCCTACGTATCAATATCAAGCGTTCTGATTGGTCCAATTTTTTTCTATAAGATCGAATCTCATAAAAAACTTCAAAATAATGTAATTCTTTTATTATATAAAAGATTCTCGAAACCCTTACAAGAATTATTTGAAACACCTATGATTTAATTAAGATAAAAGGGCTATGTTTTAGGTATTGATACGTAATTAATTAACTATTTGTATTCTCGATTAGGGATGTCAGTGGGTCGGGTTGAACCGAACACGAACCCGTACCCAATCATGGTTGGCTTATCGGGTTAAAAAAATGTGTCTGGTTGTTTGACCCGAACCCGATAACCCGACAGTGTTATCGGGTCAGATTATGATAGACAAATTAATGTTATCGGGTTATTGGGTTAACTCAATAAGAGTCGAAAATCAATATTTAATTTAAGGCATGTTACATTGTGAATGATGGTATCTTACAGATCATTTGTTCGGTGTCCACAAAATATTAACAAGTTAATACTTGAACAGACCTATACCTATGCTTTCGACTTGAACTATAGTCCAACAAATATATTTTACATACACCACACGGTTTGAGTACACCGTCACACAGACTCAAATCAGATAAAACTCTTCTTTTTCAGGAGGTCGGCGTGACCACTTTAAAGTTGTTGGCATCTAGCATGAATTAGACTTACGACCTCACACATTTAGTGGTTACGATGCTACATATTCACACCTCGTTTTATAATAATAATATACAGTAGTTGGTTAAGCGCTCATAACCGCCACGTGCTTAAGGACATTTTCTATATGTTATTTTACATTTATGCGAAGTATCTTAATTTTTGCTATATAGAAACTAGTTTATGTTTTCATCGACTCAGTATCTATGCCAGACATAATCACCATTAAGGAGCTGTCGCAGCGTCCTGAAGCCAATCTAAACACATAATAAGCCATTAGCTATCAAACTAGTTACCGTCAACCCTTATAATTTTAAGACCTTCACACATGTTACGGCAATACCATCGTCAATCAAAATTACTATCTTCATAGCAAGACTGCACAGTAATGCATGCTGCTCATTCAACATTTGAAGCAAAAATGGTATACTTCTGAAACATGCCAGCAAAATGAGACAAAACATTCATATTTATACCTTTTAAACACTTCAATATTGTGACCTAATAACACAAACTTAAAATTTGAACCGATCAATGTAGAACTCCAAACACAAAAAGAAAAAATAATTGATAAATATAGGCCAAATATCTCAAACCGACACTTCCAAACACTCAACCATAGCTGAAGACCAGGCCTTTTGCATCCTCCAGAGCTATTGTTGCTTACATTCTGGAGGTCGTTCTTCTCCGCCAGGGGCAACGTTTGGGATGCTTCCCTTCTGCATTTCAGACACGACAACTAACTTGTAAAACCATATCTATCAAATCAATTCAACAATTGTGCAAAAGAGACCATAGATGGCAAAATGGACGGATCAATTAACGAGTCAAATGGGTCATAGTCAATTGTGGGCCTACAAATTTCTTTATGTTTAGGAAGATATGGATAGATAATGTTGCTAAATATGATTACCGAAAGTGAATTATACAAATTAATCTATACAGCAACTTAGGAGGAGGTATTAATGCACTTGAATACTCTTTGAGTGACTTTTAACTTGTTTGACCCATTTGTCCTGTTTTTTTCTTAGTTTAACGCTTAAGCTTAACCCATTTGACCCGTCAGATATAGCACAACCCAAATCGACCCGTTTTAGTAAGCGAGTCGCAGTTACCACCTATCAAAGAAACCACAGCATGCTCATATTCTTACCTTTCGTGCAGAAGGCTGCAAGAGTACATGAAACAGAATATAAAACAAATGTCTTAGTATATCCCAGAGTTTAAAACCGCGAACTTTAAAAAGTAAAAATGATAAAATATAAACAAACTTCACCTTTGTTTTCCTCTTGCTCTTGCTTTCCTCTTCATCTTCTTCATCCTCCTCGTCATCATCATCTTCTTCGTCGTCTTCATCTTCATCCATTTCTTCATCATCGTCATCGTCCTCATCGTCTTCCTCTTCTAATCCATCAAACTCATCCTCCTCGACAGCCTCACCCGTAAACCAAGAAACAGCATGGGGGATAATTTTGTCTCGTATGGTTGAACTACATCAACGGTAAAACCAACATGTCAGGTTGAGAGAGACTTCAGATGTTAATATAAATCATATGTTTTACCACTCACCCAATGTCATAGTCTTGCTCCATTTGATTCTGAAGTTCTTCGGCCTGCCATTATTAACAGATTCATAATGGTTAAAACATGTTTTAGCCGCGGCCTCAATATTCGTATCGAAACAAAATATTACCTCCTCTTCGTCAATATCGTCCTCATCTTCAGGCACTTGTGGAGGGTTGAAGAAGTTAAAGAAACTTTCACAATCTTCAGTCTTAGTGATGGGTTTAGCGTTCTTTGATCCCTTCTTTGGCTTCTTCTTTAAGATCTTTTGTGTCAAACATTTCCCCGGTAGCCATTCAATGGTTGTTCTGAAACATACAAAGCATATCATGAGCTTTAAGGATGTATGCTAAAACACGTGAAATGAAATATAGATATATTATAACTTACCCTATTGCCTTCTCTAGAATTGGCTCATCGTCATCAATCATATGATACACTTTAGTCAAAACTGAGTTCTTGAAAAATGGATTGGTATCAAAAAAGAACTCAAGCTTGAAACCCTTGGGGTCATCCATCCGGCACCACTTGATATCTTTTAGATATTTGAGAGCTTCTTCATCTCGTTCTGAGATCTGACGATAGTGCCAAAATCAAAATCAGTACATAGAAGATACGTGAAAGCCATGAATAACCCATTGATATGTCAAATAACAGGTAAATACCTCATCTGCTAATATTTCATTGGTCTTCATTGCAGTTAACCAAAAATCAGGCACACCCTTTTCTGAAAAATTGTTCAAAATAATGAAGTAGGTTTCTTAGACACAAGAAATAGGCGAAAGCCACATTAAAAATACAAGTACAGGTCATATAGGATTATAGAGAGTGTGTTACCTTCTTTGGCACTGTCATCTGTCGCGCCAGTTTCAGCTTCATCCTTCACTCCATCAACCTCAACAACACCATTCACTATATCATATCTCTGCAGTTTCAAGAAATTACAAGTTCAGTACACATAAAGAGGAACATGCACAAAAAAGCATGTCCAAAGCCTTTGTCAGCAGCTAACTAGTACACCTATCTTGTACCTAAGCTTTGACAACAATTCTTCGATGTATAATTATAAAACTCAACAAACTTCTTGAATTCAGAGTCATTAACATGTTTACAAACTAGGTCTCAGACTCTCAGGTCTTTTAATGGACACATGCTATACCTCAAAGCTCTCATAATACCTGCATGCAACACATGCCAGATGGATGGGCAAAACAAGTATACAAGCATTCAAACAACATGTGAGAAGTTCAGATTGTTATGCCTGACTTAGCCACTTGAAATGATGTAAATGCGTTTTTTTGTCAAACATGGGGTACAAAACACTTTCCTTGTCTAATCATTCATTCTCTGGATGACAATATCATTCACATGACAATTAACTTGTTTATGTTTGTACATTTCAAATTATTTACTATTCCATCTTATTGTTTCCCGATATCTGTCCTATTGCAAGATGTGGATGTGCCTTGGTAAGGGTCAATCATGAGAGAGATTTTCAAAAAGTTCACTTAGGCACATCAGTAGCCAGCATTGTCATGCCGACTACGTTGTCATACATCCTTACTGCACCGGTGACAACTCATATACCCCCTCCTAACCCACCAGGGCTACTAATTCAGCATGCAATGTAAATGTAGTTAATTGAATAAATGCCAGTCCCACGATGACCAGATATGCAAGTTAAAAAGAAGTAGAATACTACGCCCAAACCTTTGAATATAGCGGCTCATACAGTTTCTGGTATTTTCGTTCCAGTGCTGCTCTCTCTTCAAAAAATTTTGCTTCTATCTCATCATGTTCACTCTGCATATGATAAAGCATACAAACCAGTTAGCTTTAAGTAACAGAAGAGTAACTATCCTACTACTAACGATGTATATGCACAGATGTATAAAACTACGGTGTGACAAAAGTAATGGTTATGCATGTGAACTTATAAGTTGTTATAACCTATAACAGATAAAGTATGTGCATAATCTATAGCTTAGTCAACTAGAATCTTAACTCCATTATGTTTCACTTGAGAGTTTAAATCAGTAATCCCAACTTTAAAGTTATAAGATGAAGAAAGAAACGGAAGCAAGTAAACACATTACACCTAAGAATTACACCTAAGAAAACTGACTGTTTCCAACAAAATAAGAACCACGTCAAACATTTAGAGACTTGCTCCTAGGTGGACAATTGACACATCAAGTATGGTGGACAACATGAAGTACCGTGTAAATACTCGATATTTACATAATTAATAATAAAAAATCTGGTCTTAGTGTAAACCGCCATATTCTGATTTGAACTGTTACCAGAACCTGATATTACAGCATGCTCCTATATATCTATAAAAAGCAAGTAGCCACACTCCCATACCAGACACATCATCGATAAATACTGCCAGCTAGTCAATATCTCGATAGCAAATTTTCAAAAATCTTACACTGTCGATCATACAATTTTCTCCCGAAAATTCAGAGTCTGAAATCTAACTTATACTTTAAGTAAGATTTTGAATATTAAGAAGTTTAAAACCTTTAAAACAGTACTTACGTGTTAAACCAGCCACTTTAAACAACAAACCTCAATAATTAAACATCACAACAATCTTTTAATATAGATCAAGTTAAACATAATAGAACATATCAACAGTAATTAACAGCTGTAAATAAAGATCCATACCTGAATGCCTCTCAAAACCTCAACTCTCTTCCTAACAGTTGGAGTCAAATTCTCAAGAACATCCGAATGTTGTCCAGCTAGATTTTGAAGCTTATCCTGCACACACAAAATCATCGTAAATAAAATTAAACTGCGCAGTGACTTTGTTTGACATTTGCTATTTTCTGCTTATCTGCGACGTTAAAATATGCACTTCATAGAAAGTGTTCGGGATTGCTTATGACATAAAAAACAATATAAATATTTCATTAGTATAAAAAGAAATAACTGGATAGCCCGTTTGCATATGTAATACAAGTTTTTAGGTTTTTAGGAAAGATATAACAGAAGGAGAATGTTTAGGAGTGCTTTTTTTCTGCTTAAAAATAAGTACTTAAGGAATTAGTGTATGGATTTGCTTATGCTGTGAAACAATGCGATAATACTTGAAAATATCATACTTTGTTGAAACTTTTTTTATCAAATTCATTTAGAAAAGGTTTTAGGTAAAATACGATAACATAGGATAATTTTAATATCATCTCATATAAGCATTTTGAAATAGGCAAGCTCTCTACCTGCTTATCCAAATCTGTTTACGCATAAGCAGTATGGATAACATAAAACTGGTTTTGCTAAAACGAATAAGCAATCCCAAACACCACATTTCCAGGGGTGTTTGTTTTGAGTTTTTCTGGTTGTCATCCTGACTTAAGGAATTATTACAACAAACATTACAATAAGCTCATAAGCCAAAGTTTAGTGTTTGGCTTAGCTTATTATAATTAACGAGGTAAATTGACAAAAAAGGTACATGAACATTCAAAGGTGTAATTATTATATGAGGGAATAGAAGTCCTTTTATATAACACCTCTTACATCAATTAAACCACAAAATTTGGCTAATCATAACCCCCCATGTAAGCTTAGCCACAAACACTTGGTTTTTGTTATATAAGCGGATAAGCTCATAAGCCATCTAAATAAGCTTAAACAAACACCCCTATCAAACTTTGATAAGCTCAGAAGCCCATCCATATAAGCTTAGTCAAACACTTAATTTTTGTTATATAAGCTAATAAGCTCATAAGCCATCTAAATAAGCTCATATGTTTACGATTATTTGATGAGCTTACGAGCTTATTGAAAGTTTGATAGGCTCATAAGCTCCATTTTTTTTGGCTTATGAGCTTCTTTCAATAAGCTCGTAAGCCCATCAAATAAGCTTTTGCCCCAAAAACAACCACATCTTTATAAAAAATAAACAAAAACATGAAAACTAATAATAATAATAAGAAGAAGAAGATGAGATAAAACCTTCAAAGCATTAACAAGTCCAGCACGGTCTTCAGCACTAAGAGCTAAAACAAACACAATTTCTTACAGTTAAAAAACAAAGAACTTATGTAACAAATAAAAGGTTTATGATAAGATGTAAAAGTACCGGCGGCGGCTGCCGGAAGGTTGGCGCCGAGATCAGACATGTCTAGCTGTTCTTTTTTGTTGTTTCCCATTAAGGATGGTTATTGAGAAACCCTAATAATAGATATTGCAAGAGATGAAAATGTAAAGCTTGAGGAGGAAGAGATATGAAAAGGGGTTTTTGGCTTTTGGTACGAGGTCTCTCTCTGCCCTACTAAATGCTACTCACTACAACAAATCATAATTAATACTGTAATTGTGTAAACCAAACAATTTACAGGATTTTTTTATTTTCTTTTGGGTTATTTTTTTTTTTAGATAAAAGAGTGTATTTAATCTTTCTTTAATTTCTTTGAGAAACCTTTTAAAAACGAAAAAACTCTAACTTCAAGTTCTTTAAAACATAGTTATAATCAAGGTTATAAATAGCGTGAGGCGTGGCGTGGCGGCATGGCCAAGCCTTACGCCTTTGCGAGCCATGGCGAGTCATGACGTTTTTAAGGCGTGACTAAAAGCGGCACAAAATATGAAAATATTTATAAATTTATATATTTATATCATATTACAAATATATTGAGTTTACAAAAAGTGTCATACATAAGGAATAAAGTCAAGAAACTATCTTTGCATGTAATCTTTTTCATTTCTATATAAAAATACGATTTTTATCGAAACTGAATTCAAAAAAGCCTCCACGCATCACGTTTTATCGCGTCTTATCACGTTTTTTCACTCCTCATCTCACGTCAAGCCTTAAGCCCAAGCCATGGTCTATTGCGTGGCGTGAAGGTCACGCCTCGCGCCTTTGCGAGGCCTTTGTGCGCCTTTTAGAACCATGGTTATAATTAAGGGTGAGCATCGGTCAAATCCGAACCGAGTCGAGACAGTTATAGCCTAAAATCACGGATCAAGACCAGACCGAATGTGCTCGGTCCGGTCCGGTTCTTCGGTCGGTCCGGTCCGAGAAAGCATTATTGGTAGGTTGTACGTAAGACCGGACAAAACCGGACCAAGGACCGCACATGAGGTAAAGTGTGGACCGAGGACCGGACCGAAATAGGTTCGGTCCGGGCCGGTTTCTCGGTTCGGTCCGATCCGCAGTCTGATATGCTCACCCCTAGTTATAATAGGAGAAAAGAAGTTTTCTGTTTTCTCTGTGATTCTTAGAAAAGTTTTATAAGGAAACTTCTCATTTTCCAACAACTAAACACAATGTCTATGTTTTATTTTTTAGATGTGATTTGTACATTCGAATTTTTATTGGTACACTTCATTTTATGATTTGAACAATTGCACATATATGATAAGATGCTTACTAAACTTGTATTTTAAAATATATCAATCAAAAATTAAAGTGTGCAAATCATTTTCTTTTATTTTGTGGTGTTATACTTTGGCAAGATTAAATATTCTATGTTTGACAAAAAGCTTTTGAGATTGTTTAGTGTTTAAACTGAAAACTTGTTTGCCAAAGAGTGTTTAATATTGATGTTTAGTTTTTATATTATTTTATAATGTATACTCTTTCAAGATCGTTCTTAAATTTTTAAAAATTTTAGGACTGATAAGGCAGAAGTTATACAAGGATCCAAACACCCTGCTTCAGTCACAAACCATATTCCCAAACACTCTGTTCAGTCACTACAGAGCAAGAGGTCAAGAGGTCTACACAGGATGAAGATTATGATGAATAATAGCTTGTTTGTGTGTAGTGAAATGTAGTATCTTTAGCCATAGATCAGTTAGTTAGAGTTAGTTAGTTTGTTTACTTTTTCCCGCCATAATGTAGTATAAAAATACTTGTAACCCTTACTTTGTAATTCATTCAATTCAATACAATTTCACATACATTAAGGTGTTCTCTCAGTTTATGTCATGGTATCAGAGCTACCACCACATTCTGTGGTGAGTAACTGACTCCGATGACTGTAACTAATTTTTCCGGTCAATTAACAAACTAAAACCACCATAACTAAATTTCCCGCCAAAATTCAACCACCAAAAATCACCATAATCTGCCATTAAACCACCACAATCATCACAAAATCCATCATTTCTTTACAAAATCAATCAATATAACACACAAATCATACTCAAATTCAGCAAAATCAATTCATTTTTCATAATTTTTCTTCAAGTTTCTATTATAACTTCAACCATGGTTACATCCAGTTCTGAAAACACAAATCCAAACACTAATACACCACAAGATGACATCAATTCACCTCATCACCCTTTATACTTTCACCCTAATGATCATCCAGGCTTATTGCTTATTGCAAAGAAGCTTAATGGATTAGATAACTATGGAACATGAAAAAGATCTATGCTGATTGCCTTGAGTGCTAAGAACAAATTGAAATTGATCAATGGGGATTATGATGAACCATCAATTGATTCACCACTCAGAGCTTATTGGGAAAGAGCAAATGATATGCTTATTTCTTGGATCCTCAACACTGTGTCTGAACAGATTGGTAATCATCTGACTTTTGTGAATTCTGCTTTTTCTCTATGGTCTGAACTACAAGAACACTACTCTCAGTTAGATGGACATAAAATTTACCAGTTAGCTAATGAAATTGTTGAGTTAAAACAGTCAAATTGCACTATAGAGGTCTATTATCATAAGCTTAAGGGTCCATAGGATGAGATTGATGCAATAGAAGCCCCTTATGCCTGTACTTGTAAGTGTACTTGTGAGAATGGAAAAGAAAATGGTGAAAGAGAACAAAGAAAGAGGTTGATTCAGTTTCTAATGGGTTTGGATGAATGTTACACGAACATTAGAGGTCAAATTCTGTTAATGCAACCCCTACCTCTTGTGGCTAAGGCATACAGTATGCTGAGACAAGAAAAGAAACAAAGAGATTTTCCCAAACACCATGTTAGCACCCCTGTTACTCTCAACACCTACAGAAACACCTACAATCAAAGAAACAATCAACCAACCAATCCCACAAATCCCACAAATGTCACTTACAATGAAAGGAGAAACACTTTCAGGAAAGGGATTTTCTGTGGTTATTGCAAGAAGGAAGGTCATCATAAAGAAGAGTGCTACAAGTTACTTGGTTATCCTCCTGGTCACCCTTTACACAACAAGTATCAACCACCATCTCAAAGAGCTTCACCAGTCAATAGGGGACAAAGATCGGTGAATATGATGACTGGTGACACTCTACCACCAATGGACACACCACTGTACTCAATGAACTACTTTGATCAATGCTCTACATCCAACTAAGGCTGAGCACAGACCCAAGACCGGACCGGACCGAGGACCAGATTGGTCCAAAACTCCAGACCGAGGACCGGACCGAAATGGTACGGTCCGGTCCGGGTCGGTCCGGTCCGGTCCTATAAGGCATAATCATCGGGTTTTTTTGCAATACCGACCGGACCGGACCGGACCGACCGGACCGAAAACCGAATTGGTCAAAAACACCAGACCAAGGACCGGACCGAAATACGTTCGGTCCGGTCCGGTCGGTCCGGTTTTCCGGTCCGGTCCGGTCGAACGGTCCATATGCCCACCCCTACATCCAACACAACAGATGCTGCAGAATCTCAAGTACATGCTAGAATGGATCAATTGCAGAATCAACTCAATCAAGTACTCCTCATGATGCAGACCCAAGGCAATCAAGCTGAGACATCAGGCACTGCACCCCATGTTGCAGGTATTCTTTCATTCTCTGACAGCATTACCATTCCTATCAAAGTCACAGGTATTCATTCTTTTAACTTTGCTGCTAAGATGTACTCATTCATTGCTTCTCACATGACACAACCAAAATCACACTTCATATGGGTAATTGATAGTGGAGCTACTGACCATGTCTGTATTTCCCTAAGTCTAATGCACAACATCACAAAACTTCACACACCAATTACTGTTTTCCTACCAAATGGACACATAACTCAAGTTACCTACACTGGTTCAGTGAGACTCACACAATCCCTCATCATAGACAATATTTTCTACATACCCACCTTCACTTACAACCTAATCTCCATCAGTAGAATCCTACATAAAACTGTTCATTCAGTCACATTTACTCAAGACAAGTTTGTGTTTCAGGCCCATGATGGAAGCACTACTCATGGCATCCTTCATGGAGGACTTTACCTTCTACCATGTGCCTCAACTCCAAAACAACAACCATCAACTCTCCTTTCTAATACCAGCAACTCTCATCTCTGGCACACAAGGCTTGGATATACTCCTCTTCAAACCATCAAGAAAATCAAAAACATTCCTGTATTTTCATGTACTTTAGATTCTAAATGTACCATTTGTTCTTTAGCAAAACATCATGTATTACCTTTTCCTGTTAGTACTTCACATGCTAAATCACCATTTGAACGTGTTCATATAGATGTACATATTTTCTTACTATATTAGATGATTTTTCAAGAGCCACTTGGACTTACTTGTTACCAAGCAAACACCATATTTTTTCTACCTTTCATATCTTTCACAACTCTGTCCAAACACAGTTCAAAGCTCAAATAAAAACCCTCAGAGGTGACAATGGCACTGAATTCATCAACTCATCATTTCAAACACATCTTCAAAAACATGGAATCATACACCAAACCTCATGTCCATACACACCTCAACAAAATGCCAGAGTTGAGAGAAAACACAGACACCTCCTTGAAATGGCCAGATCTATACACTTTCAAGCTCACTTTCCTATCCATTTTTGGGGACACAACCTCCTAGCATCTACATACATCATTAACAGATTACCTACCCTCATCCTCCACACAAAAGTCCCTATGAACTACTTCACAACACACCACCATACCTTGATCACATGAGAACTATAGGTTGTCTAGCCTATGCATATCAACATACAACAAATAAGTTTCATGCTAAAGCCACACCAACTATCTTAATAGGCTATCAACACAACCAAAAAGGATACTTACTTTATGACCCACAGACTCATAAAACCATCACAAGCAGAAATGTCTTCTTTGATGAAACACAATTTCCATTTTCAAAACCAAAACAACCACTTCTTATCACACCAACTATACCAATTTCACAGGAATTCCACTCATATCCTTCACCACCACCTTCCACATCAAACCCCTCTAACACACCTACACCCATTTCCTCTACTTCATCATCACCACAACAATCATCTACACCAACCACAACAACACCAATGCATAATTCCTCACCAAACACTCCTGAAACATAAACTCCACTCAACACAACACCAGAACCAATAATAACTGAACCAGATCCTCCTCCCCCCACACCACCTCCTAGAGTCACAAGAACATCTACAAGAAACAGACATCCACCACCCAAATTTAATGATTACCAATGTAAACTACCAAAGCCTACTATCTAAACAATCCTTCAATCCAAATATCACCAACCCTATTATCTCAACTACCATAATCTTAGTCCTAAGTCACTCCACTTCATAAATAACATAGAAAAATCCATTGAACCAACAACTTTTAATCAAGCATCCAAACATGTCAAGTGGGTAGAAGCAATGAATAAGGAAATTGAGGCATTAGAGAAGAATAATACTTGGGAACTCACCATCCTGCCACAAGGAAAGAAAGCTATTGGAAACTACACAAGGCTGATGGAAACATAGAAAGGTACAAGGCAAGACTTGTGGCAAAAGGGTTTAATCAAAAGGAAGGGATAGATTACAATGAGACTTTTGCACCAGTTGCCAAGATGGTGATGTTTGTTTTTCAAGCTTTAAATTTATAATACTAGAAATACCGATTTTTACTAAAAACACAACACTCGGGAAGTATACCCGTTCGTGTATAGTATAGCTTTAGGTAAGTCCAGGTCATTCCACAAGAATTAAAGTTTTCACAGTTTGTAATTAAGGTGCTAAGGTTAATAAGATTGTCACGGATCAAATTAACCAAATCTTACATATATCGAACGTTGTAAAGAAAGTGATTAAAAGATGATTCAATCAAATGATTAAGGTATGTTTGTTTAGGCAATGATCACTTAGATAATGATGTGTTTGGAATAGTGTTTATAAGTTTAGAAAATAGAGTTATCACAAGTTATAAATCCTTTCGGCCTTTAAATATAACTAGTGATTATATCAATTAATAACAATAATTCCTTTCGGCCTTTATAAGTTATTATAACCAATACATTAGATGGATTGATATAACACATGTATAAAGAAACCTTTCGGCCTATTTTCTTATATAAAATATGTTTTATCAATTCAATAAACTCATATCCAAACACTCCATATCCAAGATCACATATCGCCCCAAACAAACATAAGATTACTACCCCATAATCAAAGAAGTAACAAAACACATTATTCCATTCTATTATGAATTCAGGAATCTTATATTAAAGAGTTGTAGAAATCTATACCAAACATTTACAGATCAAGGAATTCGACAATTGTTCTTCTAAACGGAAACTATAATAAAACCCAAGCTATTGATTCCAATCGACCCGAAACATTAAGGTGTTGTCACCACCCTTGAAATTCGTTGATTAAGTCGTTGTGGGTGATGAGAGAATTGATGTGGGGGGTGTGTAAATATGGCGAGAAACACTCTATATTTTATGGCTGATTTTGGTAGAAGTTGCGGCGCTCTTGAGAATAAAAGTGCGGCGCAATTAGGGAGTTAATGCATTTAAATTTTATTGGGACTTTAAACCGTTTCCTTAGGATGTTTGAACGGAAAGTGCGCGCGCACAATTTTTTAAAGTGCGGCGGGACTTGTGGGAAGGAGTGAAAGTTACGTCGCACTTAGGGATTAAAGTTGCCGGTCGTACTTCCGTCAGCACCTTGGATTTTCTCTGTGATTTGTTTAGTGAGAGATGATTAGTCCAATGGCATAATAGTGGGCGGTATTATAGGCTAGATATAACTAGGGAACTAGTTGGTGATGTTTGTGGATGGATTTTGGACCTGATTTGGAATTAATTGTTTATCAATATAAATGTGTTTGTACTCAATAGTAAATCCGACAATCTTGTGTAATACTTTGCTTTGAACGTTTTTCCCATAATTTAGATAATTAATTTAGTTCTATGTGGCCGCTTATGATCAATACTCAATCCGAGTTCGTATGCTCCAGTTATGGCCAAAACAGTGGACAGGTGTCGCTTAGTTCTTTATCTTGAGTTTTATTTCTTCGTTTAAAGCTTCTAATTTCGTGTATTCGATTGCTGTTTTCTTTCAAGAACATACCTAGAAACATATAATAGCAATATATACTTGATTAAGTACCAAAAGTTTACGATGAACTTGTTCTAATATATTTAAATAACGCCATTAGAAAAATGTATAATTAAGGCATTATCAGCGGCGTACTTCACAACGAAGTAAATGAAAATTAATTATACACTAAGTGCGGCGCACTTCTACCTTCTATTACTCAAAAAATCATTTGGATGACATTTATTGTGAACAATTGGCTTGCACACTTCCACCAATGATAGTCTCTTCCTCCAGCTATAAATTGGGTGGATGAAAAATTGCATCTCAAATCATCCAATTCATCATTTCTCCTATCATGTCACAAACTTTATCTTTGTAGTTATGGGATTAGTTTTAGTGGAATTGTTGAAGAATCACCTTGTTCTTCATCATATTCCAGGTTATAATCAAGTGAGGATACTCTTTGATCTAAGAAGGTTGTGCTACAGAATTGTTTATAGTTTAGAGTTGAATTTCCGGGTTGTTAGAATCGTTGTTCAAAGGAAAACTCTTGAGAATCAATATAATTTGCTATTAGAATCGGTATAAACATGTTTCTCTCCTTGAATATTATGTTTTCCTGGAATCTTAACATGCTTTTATATGTTTTACCTCCATGAATATGGAGTAGTTGATTCATGTTTATTTGGGATTTTATGAGTAACATGGATTAATTTGGTATGACTAATGATATTTGGTTGATTGATAAATATGAACTTGATATTTAGATATTTGGATTATCGATCGTCATTTGATCATCATGCTATGTCCGGACTATAGGGCAAAAGACTTCTGCTATAGTTCTGATTCATAGTTGTTTTGGTCTATGATAAAATTTGTATTAGCTTCTGTGAGGATTAGTAATAAAATGCTCATATCCCATAATTTATGATTATGTTTAATGTCCAACCATATATGTCTAACGAACTTGGTTGAGAATAGTTCATATTTGTGATTTCCAGTAGCATGTATATCTTAAAGCATTTTTACTTAATTTAGTTATATAGGCCGAATGGTAAGGATTCTTGTTATGTTACATGTCCATCCTGACTTTAAACTCCCCGTTCATTCTTTCTATATTTTACTAATTTCAGGTAACTTTTCATCTTTCCTAGTTATCCTTCATTAACTATTGTCTCCTAAATTTATCTTTGTTTGATCTATCTTGATTCTTGTGTTTAATCAATTATCTTTATATCGTGGACTAGTCTATGATATACAATTTCGTAATTTAATCGACCTTTCTATGGAATTTCCAAATCTCCGTGGAAACGGCCTTGGTTCTCTACCCTTATACCTATACTATAAACGGGGGTTTATACTTTAGACCTGTGTGGTTAGTTGGAATTTGGATTATAAAACTGAATTATAAATTTTATCAGCCTTTTATAATCACATCATCCTCTCTGTACAAAAAAGATGATATAATGTTGTCTATAATTGAACAAATGAAATCTCAAGTAGAAAACTATAACAAGGTATAATCAAGAGTCAAAAAGTGAAATTGAATCATTAACCAGCGAGCTTGAACGATACAAAGACAGAGTCAGAGTTTTAGGATATGCAGTTAAAGATGGTCATTCTGAACAAGAAGCATATCTAAGTCGTCAATACTACACTGTCGTTAATGATAGTAATAGAAAAGCAGCTGATTTTGAAAAACAAGTCTCTTCACAACAAACTCAAATGAAAGATTTAAATACTCACATTGCTTTTCTAAAGAAGAATTTTGAAAACTACATACAGTAAGGTCCGTATGCAAATGTTATAAAAAGACATCGTTGAAATTTTTTGATTTGGAAAAAAGCAAAAAGGAACTTGAAAACATTGTTTTTAAAATGGGTCAATCTGCTCAAACTATGCATATGCTAAACCAAACCCAAAATTTTTTAGATGAAACACATAAGACAGCTCTTGGTTATCAAAATCTTTTATCTTTGTCAAGAACCTGCAATTATTACAATACTGTGTTGAATAAAGAACATATTCCTGTATCAGTGTATGATTATGAGGAAACTTTGATACTTGCTGAAGAGAGTCGGTTGAAAATGCTTGAAAATCAAACTGTTGTTAATACTAAACCGATTGATTACTCTAAACTAAACAAACTTTATGAGATTTTTTTCCACAAACATAATTTTCAGCAAAACAATTATATTGGTCTTCAATACCAAGTCCTCTTGTAACTTTTTCATTAACCCAAAGTTTTTCCTAAAAAACTCCCATCAACTAGTGAGGTTCTTAGGAATCTGAACAAAGCACGAGATCTTCTCACGAAGTTTGATGAATGCATTAAGAGAAGTATACTAAGTTGTATCCTCTTAATATTTTAAATATCTAATCCCACCTTCTCCTTTTCTCATGAAATTGGTAGTTGGGAGCAATCGGATATATAAAAGGTGCTTTTAAAAAAAGTCATACCATTTTCTGAAAACCTAAAAGAAACTTTCAAATATTTTGAAAAAGGCTTTATTACAGAGGTTAAAGAAATGAAAGATATTTTTGAACAAATAGAAGACGAGATTGATCAATGTTCTGTGGCAAAAAAATCTTTTGAAATTGAAAAGAAACAACTTTATCAACAACGATCGACTACTTTGAAGAAATATCGTAGTGTTTTTATGATTGCACTTACTTGTTCGTTTGAATGAAAGTTGAGAATTGTAGGGAAAGTGTAAAGTCTTGACGTTGTACTTTTAGATCTCAAGAATCAAAAAAAGTCTTTTAGGTGAATTACGATAAACATTTTGACAAAGACTTGGAGGAAGTACAGCATTACTCTTGATATTGCTTTTCAAAATCACAAAGAACAAATGATTCTTAATGATCCCGACACGATAAATAAACAGCTTTTGGTTAAAACAATCAATAATCAATCTGTAGAGATAAATGATCTAAAATTACAATTGCAAGACAAGTTACATGTAATCAATCATGTTGAACATCTTTAGCTCAAAAGAGCCAAAAAGACTCGTGTGAATTACCTATGTTGTTCTAGGGATCAGAAAATAGAAGTATGGAGAACGTAGTCACTAACTTTTTCAGGTTTCTCACTTTGTTAAGAAAGATTGCATTTAAGTTAGAAATATAAGAGTTGTTGTATGATTCCAATCTAGCAGACATGGGCAAAAATTGAAACTTAAAGCGAATCTTTTGCTAACTCAAAAGCTTACTGATTCAGATTTTTGATAATAACAAGTAAGAGCACAGTTATAAAGAAAGTTTTTTTAATCTCATACGAATCTTATGGTACAAGTATGATATACTAGATTTCTAATCCTTCATCTTTAGGAACCAAACTTTATTCTTAGTTACTCCGTTTCCTAAAATCAAAGGTTATTTCCTAAAGTTTTAAGAAAAATTGATTATCATAATCAGTCATCGTCACACCTCTGACTACCAACAAGTTAATTGAAATCTATGCACAAAGTTCTTTGCCCTAGGTTTACTTAAGATTGATATGAACCCGATTCAATTGAGTATCTTTAAGAACAATAGGGTTGTGCATCGAGATTTTCTCGAGAGTAAACTATAAGAGCATGTATGCAACACTACAAGATCTTTTAGAAAAGTAGAGCATTGAAACTCCTCTCTAGCATGACATATAGGTTATACCTCTAAGTTTGCTACGCCAATTCAGGAATTGTTAGTGCATGTTAGTGCCTCATGCCCTTTCACTTAAAGTGGGAATAAAAAGTGGGCTCCCGCTAGCAAGCCATAGAAAGAACAATAAGCCTTACGTAGATGCATCTAGAACGAAACATACAATTGAGACAATCACAAAAGAGCATGCAGTAAAGCAAAACTCTCGAAAGAGTGACAACACTATGTTGCCTTCTACATGAAGAGTAAGTTCTACTAATGCTAGCGGATCAAAGCCTAGAAGCAATACAAAGAATGACTAGATCCTGCTAAACATCAAGTTGAAGCATGAAGGAATAAAGTAGAGCACATCATGGGAAGTTTTAAGTCTAAGTTGCTAATAAGAACAATAATGTTTTTGAGTGGAATGTGTAATGTTAAGAATGTTGCTTTGTCAAAGAATTCAGATACTATTTGCTTATCTTGTAAAGAATATTTGTTTTTTGCAAATCATGATGCTTGTGTTGCTCAATATCTTAAGAACATGCAAAAACGTAAAGTGGTTAAATGTGCAAAACAAAAAGTTACAAGTGAATGGAAACCAACTAGAAGGATATTTAAAACTGTAGGTTTAAAATGGGTTCCTACTGGTAGAATGTTTACCTTGGTAGAATCAAAGTGTTCTTTTTCTCCTTCTCAAAACACTACTACTAAGATTTTACCTAATAGGCAAATACCTAAAAACACAATAGTTCAGGTTGATGTACCGTGTCCTAAACTAAGTCTTAGATATGCCAATGCCCGGGAATCACTCTTTAAATGCATGATTAATTCGGATTTTCACCCATTTATATTGCATGACTTTGGTTTTGAGGGAATTATTTAGGATGAAGAGCTTCCACCTTGGAAGTTTGACTATCTAGGAGTCACTTAGGTTCACTAACAACCCGAAACCTAATCAAAAGTTTGGGTACCACTCTTTTGTAAATATATTTTTCTTCTTTCTTTTTGTGTAGATTGTAGAAATTGTTCTTTGGTATTCAGACTCTGGGTGTTCCAGCCACATGACTAGACACCGTGATAAGCTCATCAATTTTGTTTCAAAATTTATTAGAATGGTTCGATTTGGCAACGATCATTTTGCATCTATTATGAGATATGGAGATCTTCAAATGGGGAATGTTCTTATTTCATGTTTCTACTACGTTGAAGGACTTGGTCATAACCTATTCTCCGTTGGGTAATTTTGTAATTCGGATCTCGAAGTAGCCTTCAAGATAACTACCACATGTTCTTGTAGAACTTGGAAGGTGTTGATTTACTATCGGGTTCTCGTGGTTTCAATCTTTATACAATCTCAGTGACGGATATGATGAAGTCTTCTCCAATTTTGTCTACTCTTCAAAGCTTTAAAGACAAAATTTTGGTTATGGCATCGTCGCCTATCTCACTTAAACTTTGCGGTACCATCAACAGTTGCTAAAACAAGGTTCTCATCAATAGGTCTACCTAAATTGAAGTCTTACTTAACGATCATTTATGTTCGGCATGTCAATAGGAAAAATGAATGAAGGATTTCCATCACTATAAGCAAGAAATCCGAGTACAAATGGAGTAACTTTAAATGTGCATATGGATTTGTGTGGACCGATGCGGGTAGAAAGTACAAACAAGAAAAGATATATTCTTGTCATCATTGATGATTATTCTCGTTTTACTTGGTTGAAGTTTTTGAGAATGAAAGACGAAGCTTCTGAAATTAACAATCAAAAATTTTGAGAAATGCAAGCTCAAGTCGCCTTATGCTACAGCAAGATATCTTCCCGTACGACAACGGCTCTGAGTTTCTCAATCAGAACACTACGAAATACCTTTCAATTAAGATATTTGTATTACTAATTTGACATCCCTCCAGCAGCACTCCACTACAATAACGATGTTAGCTGTAAAAGGCGTATCAGCACGTTGGTAGAGGCTGCAGAGGACAATGTTATTATCTCCAACATCTCCACTATTTCTATGGGCTGAAGTGCAACACTCTCAAACTAAACACATCGAAATTCGTCACCACTTTCTTCGTGATAATGTACAGAAAGGACATATCTCCATCGAAAAAGTGTCGTCCGTCGACAATATCGCCGACATTCCCACTAAACCCCTTAAACGTGAATCATTTAACTATCTACGTCTTAGTTTATGAATGATGGAACACATTCCATAAATCGTTCTTATTTTCTTCTGTCTCGATTCTAGTCCGTGTTCCATTCCATGCCGTGACAACTTAATTACTTCATACGAAGTACTTTAAGCATTTTTAACGTGAAATACAAATTAAAACGTCACTCCTTTTGTAAGTTTTTTGTCCAAATTCGAGTCAAAAACCATCTGCTGATGGCGGCCCTTGATTCAGTCAATTTCTATATATACGTATAATAAAATATATAATATAATGTAAAATTACCAACCAAAAATTGATTGAAGCAATTTTACGTATATATAATATATCAAAGTATTTATAGAAATTTACAAATAATCCTTGAGGACAAAGATTAAATGCAATTTAAACACAAAAATATATAATATAATACGTTTAACCGGTAAGTGATTACCGGGTCGTATCCCAAAGAAATGTGAATTGATACCCTCGATTCAGTTTGGACAATGTTATGAATGATTTTCAACTTTTTGATTGATTTTCTATGACTAAAAACAATTAAAACAATTAAATGCAAGTAAAATAACTAAACACGCGGACGAAAAACGGAAATGACAAAATAAACCCTAATTAGCACCTTAACCTAGAATTTGAATTAATAATCTAATTCTATGAGTAAAAATAAAGGGATTTGCAAAATTTGAAAACTTAACGATAAAATTTGAAAGAAATCACAAAAACGAATAACGGGAATCGAAAACCGAGCCCTAAAAGCTAAAATGCTCAAAAATAAACCTACGAGAGTCAAACTAATTTTCCTACGTTCTAAATGATAAAAGAAAATTTTCTAAAAAATATTTTTATTTTTTTGATTATTTTTCTATTTTTTTATGATTTTTTAAAGTTTTTAATGAAAATAAATGTTTAAAAATACTAAACGAACTATAAAAATTCTAGAAAAATTACAGAAAATAGTTTATACTAATTAAAACATAGAAAAAATAAGCTTGAGATCACAGCTTATTGAATAAGCTGTAACATCTTATAAGACTTAAAATGACAAAATGTATATAAAAGAAAGATAATGCAAAAGACTAATGGACGAGCTATTGAAGCATAGTGGTAGGGTGTGTGTGTTGTGTGCTAGAGGTCATGGGTTCAAGTCTGGGCATAAACCCTTTTTTATATTATTTTTTTATATTTTTGAAAACTCAAAAGAACAAAGTTGTAGATTAAGCTATTTTGAACAACTTTAACAAAACATCTATAAGCTAAAAGTCAATATTAAGCTTTCCAACAACTTG
>BQNB010019128.1:51914-67250 GCA_026074375.1 Tanacetum coccineum
TTGTTCGTCAAAAAGAAGGATGGATCCTTCAGGATATACATCGACTACCGAGAATTGAACAAGCTAACCGTGAAGAACCGTTACCCGCTACATAGGACCGATGACCTCTTTCGATTAACTACGAGGATTCAGTGTTTACTCAAAAATCGACCTAAGGACTAGTTACCACCAACTAGAGTTTGAGGAAAGGATATTCTAAGACCACATTTAGGACCCGTTATGGACATATCAAGTTTCAGGTCATGCCATTTGGTTTGACCAGTGCACCAGAGGTATTCATGGATCTTATGAATCGGGTGTGCAAACCATACTTGGATAAGTTTGTGATAGTATTCATCGATGATATCTTTATCTACTCAAGCAGAAATAAAGAGTATGAGGAACACCTTAGGCTTATCTTGAAATTGCTTAAGAATAAGGAATTGTACGCCAAATTCTCTAAGTGTGAATTCTGGCTCTCGAAAGTGAAATTTCTCGTCCACGTTGTTGATAGTCAAGGCATTCACGGAGATTTCACCAAGATTGAGGCAATCAAGGATTAGGTAATGCCTACGAATCCAACGAAGATATGCTAATTCTTAGGTCTTGCCGATTACTACCAACGATTTATCAAAGGTTTCTCTAGGATGGAGAAGCCTCTAAACCAAACTAACTCAGAAAAATGTGAAATACGAATGGGAAGAGAAAGAAGAGGAAGCCTTTCAACTGTTAATGTAGAGACTTAGTAGTGCACCGATTTTGCCATTACCCGACAGAACAGAAAACTTCATGGTTTATTATAACGCCTCGCATTATGGATTAGGTACTATAATGATGCAGAAGGAGAAGGTGATAGCTTACGACTCTCGACAACTAAAAGTTCATGAGAAGAACTACCTGACACACAACATAGAACTAGGAGAAATAGTGTTTAGTTTCAAGATTTGGGAACACTACCTGTATGGCATAAAACATATCATGTTTACAAACCATAAGAGCTTACAGTACATTCTAGATCAAAGGGAATTGAACGTGAGACCACGTAGATTGTTAAAAATTGCTTAGTGATTACGATTGTAAGATTTGATATCACCTTGTAAAAGCGAACGTTGCAGCAGATGCCCTACACAGAAAGGAACGAGCTAAGCCTCTCAGGGTGAGAGCCATAGCGATGACCATTAAATTCAAACCTACCACCATAAATTCATGAGGCACAAGTAGCAGCTCTCAAGAAAGAGAACGTTAAGGATGAGAACCTTCATGGTGTGGATAAGGATTTTGAAACTCATTTCGATAGGACTCTCTGCATTAGGAGCGGGAATTGGTTATCACACTGTAGAGACTAAAAAAAATTAATCATGCATGGGTCACACAAAAATCTAACTATTTTATCCACCCTAGATCGGATAAGATACATCATAATCCAAAGTAGTTGTACCGATGGCCCAACATGGAAGCACGCATCGCCACCTGTATCAGCAAGTGCTTGACGTGTTTAAGAATGAGGGACGATTATCAAAAGCCATATGGGTTACTAGTACAACCAGAAATACCCCATTGGAAATGGGAAAATATAGCCATGGATTTTACCACAAGCCTGTCAAAGACAACAAGCTATACTACACGATTTGGGTAATCATGATCATCTTATGCAGACATGAGACGCAAATCCTTAGAATTTCAAGTTATAGGTATCTCCATGGAAAGGAGTGATACGTTTTGGCAAACGGGGAAAGCTGAACCTTAGATATATTAGACCTTTTAAGATTCTCGCCAAAAATTAGAACCGTCGCCTATCAACTCAAACTCCCAGAATAACTAAGCAGAGTCCATAGCACCTTTCACGTGTCTAACCCGAAGAAGTGTTACGCCGAAGAACCACTTGCTATTTCATTAGATGAAATTCAGATCGACGATAAGCTTAACTTTATCGAGGAATCGGTCCAGATCATGGACCGCGAAGTAAAGCAATTGAAACAAAGCCGTATCCCTATTGTTAAGGTACGTTAGAATTCAAGGCGAGGTCCTGAATTCACTTGGGAATGTGAAGACCAAATGAAAAAGAAATACCATCATCTCTTCGCTAAATCTAAACCTACGTCTGAATCAACGTCTTAAGCTTTGAGGACAAAGCTTTTCTAACGGGGAAAGAATGTCACACCTCGTAAATTTCTGGTTAATATTTTAAACAATTCCGATCATTATTTTGAATTTTATCCGTTACGTTTGAATTTAACCTAAAACCGAGAGGTTATCCCGCGTAAAACTGAAAAACATCATCGGACGCGTTCCGGCTTCGGATTTTGATTAGTCTATATATTATATGCAATATTTTATCATTTTAAAGTGTTACATAGTTTACGTTCACTCCCGGTATTGATTTTTACATTTTAGCGTATAATTTACGTTTTTCGCGTTTTTGAACAAACGGAACCCCGGAAACCCGTAATCTTTTCGTGTAAACTCTAGTTATCGTATATGTTGGGTTTAGAAGTCAAAAATTTCATAGTCATCCCCCCTACTCAATTCACACGCATACATACACACTCAAATTAATTCTTGTAGAATCTTTCTACTTTATTTTGAACTTAAACATGCATGTGTGAGATAGTGACACTATTGTCTTCACCCTTCCATACAACCAACACCTTCTTACACATCCCTTTGTCACCTTTCATGGTGAGGACTACAATTCTACTAATTTATCAAAATGGAATCTTGAATTAATTAGAAAGGCTAGGTGGTTAAGCTTGAAACCCCCTTTGGTCCTCTTGCGTCCGAACCACACAACCCACACACTCTTGGTGTGTGTTGGTCTCATACACTTGAAATAAAACCCTTAACCCTTTATCTTGGCCTATAAATACCTTTCATACTTCCAACCTAGGGTTTCATTCATTTCTTACAAGCCACCAAGAAATTTCTCTCTTCCCTTTCTCTTCTTCTTGCTCACGGCAAACAACACACACACAAATACTTTCATATCTTTGATTTCTAGCAAGATATAACTATTACAAGATCATTTTCATTCATATCTAAGGTGTTTCCAAGAAGGGTTTCTTTGATTTCAAGGGTTATTCAAGATCTCATAAGTTAGGGTTTTGGTTTATCAAGTGGGTTTTACAAGATCATCTTGGGGTTTTTATAGATCTAAGGATTTTAGGTTAGATCTTGTGTGTTACTTGACTCATCTTCTTCTTGTAAGTGTTCTATTTCATCTCTTGTGATTTCTTTATGGTTTTTGAATCATTCTCAAGTTTCAAGGATTATGTGTTTGTGGTTTTTGAAAATAAACAAGTTAAAACATAAACTAGTATTGTTTTATGGTTCTTTGATTTACAAAAGGTTTTGGTTATGAGTATGAGTGAACATGAGTGTTGCAACAATATAAATCTTAGGATTAGGTTAGTATTGATTGTGGTTTTGATGGCGAAATATTGGTGGATAGAGATTAGGGCTAGAATAGGCACAAATGCGAAGTTTGGGTGATTTTTGGTTGCGTTTTGGCGAATAAAGCTTGTTGTCCGAAACTTAAACCTAAGCTAAAGGATATTTAAAAATGTTTTAAGGAGTTAGAAACCTAAGATTTTGATAGTATATGATTCCCCGCTCGTTTCGGTATATGGATCGTCAAAAACGGACTTAAAACGAACAAGTTATGACCAAATGAAGTTTGAAACATTTTTCGGCAAAACACTATAACAAGCTTGCTGTTTGGAATTATAAATGAGGTTTTCGGACACTTTTGGACATTTTTGAGGTTTTAAAACATTGGCGAAACATATAGAAACACTAGTAAACTAAGTAGAGTCATTAGAAATGTTAAGAACTTATTTATGTGATGTTGGGATGTATAAAAGCGTAAGACTTCTAAAAATAGTAACTTTTGAGATAAGTCGTCGAGACGGATGTAAAAGTTAGGCGTTTAGGTATTGATAAAGCATTTTCAGAAATATGGATTTACCAAAATATAGGGGACGGTATTAACGTCTTGAAACTTAGAACTTTCCTAAAATAGAAAGTTTCCTAAAATAGTAACTTTTAGTAAACCATGGCGTATTTTAATCATGAACATTTTGTCATCATAACGACACCATTTTTCTAACTAAGACACAAACACATATGGATGCCTTCTCGTTGATAAGCGTTTCGCTTTTGGTTTCATATATCATATCTTAGTCCTAAGACGCGTCATTCCTTTAGGTAACAGCTAGGATTGTGTATCATCTTTCTCTTACGTGATTATCATTCGCTCATCGCTCTAAGGTGAGTTCATAGCCCCACTTTTTAGTCATTTTGAATAAATGTTTTACAACTTTGGGGTAAGAAACATTGCTTGTTTTAAACTTTGGACACAAGTGTTTTCAGTTATCATTTCTTGTTTACGTGTTGCCTAAGTAGCGATTAGACCACTATCATGCCCGAACCATCATGAACCGTTAATTACCTATGACCAATGGGATTGGTTAAGTAAGTGCGAGTGTTATAAATAGATCTATTTGGGACTAATTATCCCTATCCGAGTAAGCAAGCACTTACTTGTTTCTGTGTCGATGAACGAACGGATATATATCACGTCGGGAAGTCATTGGGGTGTCTTGGTCAGACATCTGTAGGGCATTATCATCACTTTGCATATTATATGTATCTCCTAATTTAGCATCGGTGTCATGAGCTTAGCGCAACGTAAATTCTTTTCATGTGATATTGTATCTGTTATACTAGTCACATCACTTATAAAATCTTATGGTCCAACCTTACATCTATTCAAACCTATGAATTCACCAACTTTATGTTGACTGTTTTAAGGATGTTTTCTCAGGTGCTTTGCTGGATTGTTCTTGAAGTGCTATTTGATGTTGCATGCATTGATGGGTGTCTTTCAAGAATGTTTATCTTTAAACTTAAATACCCGTTGTCTTAAAAACGTGTTATGATTTCGCTGCATTTTTCTTAAGCTTCCGCTAAAACTAGTTCATTTATGTCAAGAATATTGTAAGACTTATTTTGATTTATTCAAAGCAACGAGTTATGTTTTATCAAACGTCTATATAGTGGTCGTTCGCTTGATCTAGTGCGATGTAAGCAATGACGTTATGCTTCCGGACACATATTCCGTCCAAGCCTCGTTTGGGGGTGTGAGAGTGCGATGGTCATGTGTCAACGCATGGCCAGCGTGCCAGAGACCCGATACCATTTTTTTTGGGTTTTTGGCTTTTTAACTACCCGCTCTTGTTAAACCCCCAATTATACTTCACGCTTTGAACTTTCAATCATTCTTATACTAAAGGTCAACCAACTCAAATAGCAATTTGATAAAAGCGTTTGTGAAGTATTTAAAAGACTTTTGTTTGTCCGATATCGAAAAGAGAGAAAAGAACTATGGAAAAGGGTATTTTGGGTATTCCTCTAATGTAACTAGCCTAGTTGGGATCTAACCAAGGTTTGAGAGTTTGGTTAGGGTACAAGCGAATATTCCTAGAATATTCCAAACTTAGAGAGAAAGGGTGGATGTTATGGGAGAAGAATTGAAATTTGAATTTCAAATTAAAGGAAGAGATAAAGATAGGTTGTGTATGAGTTTTCATGAGTTGGAATGATGTGATGGTGATGGGATGGAAAAGAGCCTCTTGATCATGTTTAAAATGAAAGGTAGAGATGAGATGGTGAATGGTAAGTTGGATAGGTAAAGTGACATGATCAAGGGTGGATAGGGAAGTGTGGTTGTTTAAATGGAGAAGTGTGTTTGTTTGTGATTTGAATTTCAATCCAAAGGAGGAGAAGAGAGTGAGGTTATACAGATTGATGAAATGGTATGATCATATGATAGGATGAAAGAATGTGTGTGTATATGAAATTCAAATTGGTTTGTGAGGAAGAAGGTGAATAAGAGATATGTGGTGGAGAATGTTTTGATATGATGTGAAATAGCCTATGTTTCAATCCGAAGAACAAATCTAACACCGAGTTCTTTAGAGATGTGTATGTGTTTAAAGGATCACTTGGACGCTCAAGAGCGTAAACAAGACAAATCCAGTCTTGAAAATGCCCTAGACTTTGAAGATGAGATCTTGGATGCTGAGGTGCAAGAGAATGAAGCCACACCACTATCCGATGAAGAAATCGCACTAGATGCTTCTAGCCAAGGCACTATAGGATCCGGTTCGGGAGGAGAAAAGCAAGATTTTGATTATGATTTGACGAACTATGCATTGACGATTAAGCTTTTCCAATCTGATGTATTATGTTGTAGGGGTTTGGGGGGGGGTTTTTTTTGGGGGGGGGGGGGGGGGGGGGGGGGGGGGGGGGGGGGGGGGGTGTTCTTTCCTTTTGATGTATTGAGCGTTTCTGATGTAGTAGTTTTCTATTAAATAATAGTTGAAGTTTATTCAGTTATAGGGTATAAAACCATGAAAAAGAAAAAAACAAAAAAATTAATAACCGGGAAAACCGATTAAACCGGTTCCGCAGAACCGTTGGGAACCAGTTAGGTTTTTCAGCCACCCAATGGTTCCAAACCCAACCAGTTAACCGATCTAACCTTTTTTTTCCGGCTGTTGACCATAACAGTTATCAGGTTGACCATAACTGAAACCGAACCGGTTTAATCCGTTTGCGCACCTCTAGTTAAAGTCATATAATATGGCCTCTAGGGCACGTACTCATGTATAGCCCTACAAGCAAAAAGCAGAAGGGCATTTTAAGATCCCACTTTAC
This sequence comes from Tanacetum coccineum, assembly GCA_026074375.1. Lineage (NCBI taxonomy): Eukaryota > Viridiplantae > Streptophyta > Magnoliopsida > Asterales > Asteraceae > Tanacetum > Tanacetum coccineum. The sequence goes on from BQNB010019128.1 coordinate 58,611, forward strand.
GGCAAACACATAAAAATGAAAACAAGCCACCTAGTCCATATAAATAATGTCAGTCCAACGATCCATATCGAGCATGAGACCACGAGTGGGACATAATTCTAATTTAATCACCTAAGGTATCTTTTCGAGGAAGTTTGGAATCAAAATATATTCTATTCATGTATCTCCATCAGACCCAAGTTGTAGTTTGAATAACTATATTGAATCGAGCTTTCATTTTGTTGCTCAACTGATTTTGCCCACAAATTTACAAGGAACGTTAAATGCTAAAATGCCCTTCGATTCACCCATGAGCCATGTGGTACATGGGTGGTAATTGTCGTGCTTAAATAGTTTAAACATTTCCAAATTCTACCTTTTATTTGATTCAACATCTCATAATAGTATTTGTTTTAATATTTTAGTTCATTCCAAAACATTGTAACCAATTAGAAAAGTGAAAGTAAGTTTTATTAAATGACATAGCTTTTATTAATAACATAACAATAACTAAAACACCATTCATAGCTATAATTGTTATCGGTGCTGATTCGATAAAATACTACTAATACCCTATTCATAAAAAAAGGCAAAAACTTCCGCTGAAAAAGTCACATTTTTTATGTTATAGATAATTTGGTGGCATCTCTTTGGTTGACAACACCCATGGATTCAGAAGATTGGAATGGATTGGGTGTAAAGTTCCTAGTAAATGAACATGAAAAAACCGAAACAGTCTCACTGGCTTATACGTTGTGTACCATGATGCATCACATGAGATCCGGATAACCGGTTTCGTCAAATCCTCATCTTCACTACAAATTTTTAAGTGATTTTCAGTCGGAGGGGGAAAAAAAAAAAAAAAATAGAAAAAAAAAAAAAGTAAAAAAATTGGGGGGGAATTTTGGGGGGGGGGGGGGGGGGGGGGGGGGGGGGGGGGGGGGGATTTATTTGATTGTATTGTTATTTAGGTGGATGATTTGATTTTTTAAGGTAATAAAGTGTTGGGGTGTTAGTGAATTTTTGAAATTGTGGAATTAAGGTTTGTTTGGGTGTTAATTTGGGGTTGTATATACTTATAGTGTGAATAAATTAATGAATAGTTTATTTATTATGTTGGAAAAAAGGAAATACATTATGAATATATGCTGAATTTTATATTATGATTAGATATGGTGTAAATATTGGAACCTTTGTGTAATATGTGTAATTTACTTGAGGACCGATAAAATACTACTAATACCCTATTCATAAAAAAAGGCAAAAACTTCCGCTGAAAAAGTCACATTTTTTATGTTATAGATAATTTGGTGGCATCTCTTTGGTTGACAACACCCATGGATTCAGAAGATTGGAATGGATTGGGTGTAAAGTTCCTAGTAAATGAACCTTGATAAACCGAAACAGTCTCACTGCTTATACGTTGTGTACCATATTGCATCACATGAGATCCCGGATAACCGTTTTCGTTCAAAGTCCTCATCTTCACCTATAAATGTTTTATGTGATTTTCAGTCGCAAACAAGATTCAATACTTGTATCTTACTTGATGCTAGATAAATATTAATAATGTTCACAGAGTTTGAGTTTTATAAATTGAAAAAAAGCCTAATGTTCCAACCTTCAAGTATTGTTGTTCCAATGTTTCAGACTCCAAATCTCGTGACTCACTAAAAGACGGAAGTTTCGAAAAATATGTTAGTGACAAATGAACAACAAAATGCCACTATGAGCAAATGAAAAACATAATATACTTGAGACACAAAATAAACTTTGTGTAACTATTACAAGAACCATATAAATAACATACCTACATCCATCCACTAGACACAATACAAATCACCCATGCAAGTGTCGTACTCAGTGGGATAGGAGGATTCGTGATGCCGGGACAATAGATCCCCAACTTAGTTCCTCAGGCATTTGACGCCGGTCGTTATGTATTGTTCATAAACTTGTTTGAGCAGACTTTCGAAATACTCCCGCCCTCCTTACGCTTCAAATAGATGACGCTATACAATCAAAAGAGATTGATTAAATCCAAACAAATAAAAAAAAAAGATTGTGATATATATTAACTCTACCATTCCCTAGTAACGTCCGGGAAGCATACTTCTTTCAACACCTTGATGAAGTCATTGCATATATGCTGGGCATATCAATTTGGCATTCAATAGGAACAAAAATATGATATCAAACAATTTTGAATCGAATACATGGCCAAGCAACATTAACAATCAAATTAAAGGATATTAGCCTACCTAGTGTTCCTGCACCGCCATGACCACTGAAATACATGAAAATCCTATCATTCGGTTGGCTAGCGACGACCTTCCCACTTCCACCTGTCACTGATTCTTGGTCACCAAGAAGCACAACATACACATTGGATGCTGTCACACTAACTCTAGTGTAATCCGGCAACCAAAAAAAACAAAAAGAAAAAAAAGTTAATGATGATAAAAGTTTAACAAAATTGTGTGATATGTATTTTCAATTAAAATTAGCCACACAAGTAATGAGGACATACAAGTTTGTCACTAAAATATACTAGTTACTAGTGACAAAAAGGTTTCATTAAGTAGAAAAATATTTTTAATCTGTGATCTACAATTCAAAAAGTACAAGGACTTAAATTGACAAAGTACCAAAGTCATTTAAAGAACAAATCACAAACACGAGTACCAAAGTTAACATCTGCAATCTCATCTTCCTTAATTTTTGAACTCCCTAATTATTACAAACTAATGATGTGCTTTTTATAATGATATGATGTTAATCATTCGAAATCAATGTAAACTCACTGAATAAGCTGTATTCGTGTTTGATGTGCTTTTTGATTGTTGATTTAGGTCTTATTTGAGCTAATTCGGACTAAAGGCTATATGAACCTAGACTGATTATGACCTAATTTGGATGAGGTTAGGGCGAAAAGTGTGATTAATATGTATCAATTTTAGTTTCTGTTAAGTTGATTGCTTATTTTAAGTTAAAAGTCGCTAGAATAACTATCATATTTTCGACATTAAAGCTAATCACTTGAATTTGATGAGGTTTACGATGATAGTTGTCGTCATTGATGAGGTTAGGGCAAAAAGTGTGATTAATTAATGCATACTCTATCAACTTTTTATATCGGTGTAAAGCCATTGATTTGAGATGTGTTTATTACTTTCATCCTCGCTTTAAATTAATTATATATAATAATAATAGGGATTGAAGGTGATGTTGTTCACAAAATTGAGCCGTTGAAGAGTATGAATAATCATGCGCAACCTTGCATCAGGCAAAAGGACACAGTAAGAATTGATTGTTCAAAGGTACAGTTAAAGTAATTTATTTTGTGGCTGTTTTCGTGTATGAATTCTATTGTTATTTAGACTGATTTTCACATGTTTTTCGTCTATAAGGATTTGGTAGAACATTTGGAGATTAACTAGAAGTGAAGTGGCAAGCAGGTTCTGAGATTGGAAACCAGCTAAAGAGTAAATTGAATTCATGGGGAAGATGTCTTGTTTCCCGATGAAGTGTCACAACTGGCCTGTTTATATTACCCCAGTAATTTAAAGTGCCATTCCAACTCTTTTCATGCAGACAACACACACTTAAGTTTACAGATGTAACCGAGTGACTTTAAAGAAGAAAGATGCTAAAAGAAAAAGGATGGTTTTAGACGGTTTTCCACGGCAGTTTTTGCACAAGCACAATACTCCGGAAAAGGAAAATCAGACAAAATGTGGTTTAATTTATTACTTTAAGATGTAAGTATTCTAAGATTCTAATCAATTTAGCCAACAATCATGGGAATGAGTTTCTCATTTGATAATTGCTTCATATTAGGTCCCTGATAAATTTTTAACGACAATATAAGATTGATAGAAGGCTCCGATCCAAAACATGGAAGATATTGCACATAAAGATCTCCCTCCAGAAATCAAGGAAGTCAAGCATGACTTATAACTCGTCCTGATGGACCAGAAGAAGGATATCCTTGGGTTATCTGATTTGACAGATCTTCATCGAAATGGCAAGATGGGAAGGAGCGGATGTTAGGTAACAAGCCAAAAACATTTTTAATGTTTTATTGCATGATAAAACAGAGCAGCCGGTTTGAGTTTTACCATACAACATTTTTTAGTTCGTTTGTAAATGTAGTCAAAATTTATTGATACACCTCGAGCTTTCGAACACACTAAAAATCAATTTTATGTTAATGTTACTTTTACTTATAATACCCTATTGAAATATTAAAATTGTTTCACGTATTGATTTTATATAACTTTTTGATCTTGCAGAAAAATGTGCGCTATGAATAAGAAAAACAGAGCAGCTAATGAGATTCCACCCATTGTTGGCACAAAATCAGTCGCAAGAAAAATTGACATGGTAAGTACATTTTAAACGCGATTGCACGACTTATGATAGTTTTTAGATAAGTGGTTGCTTGCATTTGATGTTAAAGTGTTTGGTTTCTTATTAATGTTAATCAATGAAATTGTGTTCCTATTATAAGGATGTTAATTGCTAACTTGTTCTTATTATGGATTTTGTATAAACTAGAGAAGAAGAAAGGGTGAAGAAGTAACAGAGATAGAAGTGGAACTTAAGTAGACATGTGGAGCATGAGAGGAAACGGGCAGAGGCTAGTGACGAAAAGGTCGAGCAAATCACAGAAATGTGTACAACTTTGCAAAAAGAGAATGAAGATATTTTTGGCAAGGTTGCACCATTTTCTATGACTTCCCACAGTGGATAGTCTATCATCTGGATGTATTGTTCAATCCTCATCCTCTATAACTTAAACTCACCCGATTTGAGCATGGGAACTTTGGATGCAGCCACCATGTGTGCAGAATCTTAATCTATGTCTTCTAGCAAAGTTTCTCAAAGCAATAAGCTCTGATACCACTTTTTGATCCCACTTTAATAGATCGAATTCCTTAATATTGTATAAGGATTAGTTATATTAGATAAATCTAACACAACTATAGTAGAAACTGTGTTTGAGTGTATTAAAGATTATGCGGAATCTAATCTTTAATATTAAGAAGAATTCTTAATGAAACAGTAATTATATGAAAATATAATTCAACAAAGAAAAGCTCCAATATTATAATAATACGAATACTCTTATAGTATTAGGGTTACAAAGACCTTGAAGCTAAGATAATTCTATGAATGACTTGTATGTGTTTTTGATACCTCAATCTCTATGCCCTAGGACCTCCTTTTATACATCAAGGAGTCCTAAACGGCTTACAATACTTTCCTAAATAATCATAATCTTTTAAACAAATAAGTTATACATATCTTTTACCAAAATATCTCATACAAATCACATAAGCAATACTAACTAACTCAGCAGTACTAACTTCTTCACTAGCAGCATTAACTCCTTCAGCAGTAGTAACTTTACACCAGCAGTAGTAACTTTTGTACTAGCAGTAGTAACTTTTGTACTAGCAGTAGTAACTACTTAGCAATTTTTCTAGTCTTTATCTCTGAGCAGTCTTAACTTCCACTAGCAGTAGTAACTTCCTCTAGCAGTAGTAACTTCCTCTAGCAGTAGTAACTTTGTACTGGCAGTTGTAACTTCACCAGCAGTCTTAAACACTTAGAATAATTTTCATTGAAATTCTCCAGCAGCACTAACTTTGACTGAGCAACATTAATATCAATAAGAGCAGTAGTAACTCCAAACAACATTAAGAAGGATTAAGGCTTTTAATCCCATAAAGAAACTCCCTTGATTTTTTCTCGGTAGATTCTTCATGTTGAGTTTATTAGTAAGATTGTGTTGAACAGCCGCCTTGAAGTTTCAAGACTCCAGGGAGGGTTGTGCATTGCATTACTGGGACCATGATTGATTATCTTCAATACCAAGACACAACTTAGTGTTTTAATGAAAGCATATATAATTGAGCCCAGTTTCTACCTAAAGTGTAAAGTAGGTGGGGCTTCTTTCTTTTCACCCTTTATCTTAACTTTTGTTTTTCATTCTTCAACCCCTTCAATGCTTACCAAGACTTCATTACTAACACCTTTTTGGGTTTGTTCTAGTGTTAGCTCTATCTTATTATGCATTTTCCTTTTTCTCACTTTTCTCCTTTTTATCTTACCTATGGACTTCTATTCTAACTAATGGAATGTGCCTGGGTAGATCCCTCCAGTTCTGGCTGGATCGTAGGAACAAACACCTATACCTAACCACCTCATAACTCCAATTAATTAGATACATGGTCGGTCTTTTGGTATTTTTCACAACCTTAAAACCATTTGAAAAAATCGATCAAGATACTTTGTGATATAAATCAAAACATTTAGTACCTCGATGGTTTTTAACTTTCAAAATTGCTCCCCTTACATATGTGCATCGATAACCGAAAATGTTTTGCACATACGAGGAAGAAGCTTCACTAGAGTCATTCAGATCACATTTTACAAGTTATATATATTTTAATCATTTTCTCCCCTTATTAAAAATGTTAAATCTCTTGATATTTTAGATATCAATTGATTCAAATATGTATAAAAATTATTTTGGGGAGAAAAATGTTCTGATTATGTATAATAAGCCTTATTAGGAACATTTTAATGCTCTCCTCAACTTCTATGATGTTTGAGTATGTTAATTTGAAAATTTTTAAATTTACTAAGAAATTCTAGAAAATTCATACTCAAACACTATATATGCCTATTATTAGTCTTACAATACTTATTTACATATTCATAAGTTTTATAATTACGAGAGAATGACCTTTAAAGAGTATAACAATATATGACAAAGTCATATTGTATGTTGAAGAAGTCGAAGGTCTTCCACGTATTCCCTACCACCAACGAGCTTTTCCAAGCTCCTCATGATTCTTCTTTCTAGCAGATTTTGATTGATAGCTTTGATCATGATGCGGGTCCTTTGCTGATCCAATCTAGTCCATTGCCTCCTCCTTATCACTTTGTTATACCCCAAGTGTAAGTCATGAAGCATTTGACTCAGAGTGTCACGAACTAAAGTGAAAGTGCCGTCACTGAACTTATGAAGCTCATCTGCACGTATGAATCTCTTTCGTTTCAGCTTGTCTTCATAGATTACACCTTAAGGGTCTGACAGAGTGGTATACGCTGGTCTACGAGTCATATCTACATCTCGAGTTCTTGGCTTGGTGAGGTTGAGCTTCTTCTGGTAGCTTTCTACTCCCAACTAAAGCTCTTCTACCCTTGCCTGAATAATTGTCCTTCTTGCAAACATACGTAAGCTCGCTGCCAAATGAACTACGACAATTCCATCAAGGTTGTTATGTTTGTTTTGAAAAATGATAAGTAACATCTTTCAATGTCGTTTAGATGTAGTCTCTTGAAATCACCTTCATTGAAAGTGTATAGTTGTTGATCTGCTCTTTTAACGACAATTTCCTCCAAGTGACCATACCTGTACTACTCATTTAGCTTGACACTGATTACTCTTAGAATCCTCTTGTTCAAATAAACATCATGCTTGGACACCATTTTGGTTGTATAACCATAGAAATTCTAACGATTGGTTCACCAGTGAGAAATTCCTAAAAGAGCGAATCTGTCATAAGCAACCTTTACCGGACTCCATAGATTAGGAACCATGTCTTCAATGCCCTGTAACTCATACCTTGCAGCTTTATACTTTGTCATAGATTCTGTATATTTCTTGTCATTGCTTCCTTCTCTTAAATATTCCAAGTCATTGTTAAAGAAGAAGTTGGCGGGGATAATTTGATGACTTTGAGACGTCATTTGCATAGGTAGAGGTTTACGATGACCCTCAGGATTGTTCCAGTCAAGTTATTCAGACAAAGCATGATAACATTCTTCCATAGTGTAGTCTAACTCCACATAACTTTTACACGTCCCTTTCAAGAGATTGTAAGCCGGCCCTACAAGAATCAGGAGAAGAATCACTACTGGAGTTCTTGTACCAGACATTCTTGGGTTGTTCATCAGTATTACCTAAGTCTTCTCCCCAATCTATTGGCATATCAGCATAGTTAAGCTTAACATCATCATGTTCAGCATTGTGAGAGTCTTGAATAAAGATCGGTTCAACAACTTGATCTTTTGTAGACTTGCCTGATTTAGAAGACTTTAAAGAGGTGGCTGGAGATTTTCCTTTAGAAGAGTCCTTTATAGTAGACGCCTTCTTTGAAGTTTTAGTTTCTTTGCTTGTCCTTTGCCTCTTTAACCCTTGGTCTGATCCAGCGAAAGGGCCTTCATCTTTATCATCATCATATGGTTTCTTTTTCTTCAATTCATCAGCAACACCTTTGTCCATAGCATCTTCATCCTCAAGGATTGACTCCATAAGGGCATGATATAAAGCTCTATGCTTAGGACTTTTATTAAATGACTTGGAGTTAGTCATTATGTTAAACAAGGTAGTTTTCTAATCAAATTCTTCAAGTGCATCGGTATCGGATGACGTGACTGAGAACTTAAGCACTTGCTGCTTTCTTGCATGCTCCATCTTGATTTCTCAGATGTCTTTAATACTTTTTTGAGATGCATATTGCTGCCTGAGTCTCTCTATAGTCTCATCTAGAATAGAGTGTTCTTTAATGATGTCAGCAAAGTTTCTTTGAATCACCATATGCATAACATCATCCAAACTTGATCAGAGGTATTCTTTTACAA
>BQNB010019129.1:0-67249 GCA_026074375.1 Tanacetum coccineum
AGCACAAAAAACCCCTTTTTGAGCTCCTAACCCATGGCTTGCATTTCTCACACTCAAATAATTTACATTTTTGATTTCTAAGCTAGTACAAGGTGTCTTGGAAGCTTGGTTTGGTATTTACAAGGGTTTTGCAAGCAAGAATAAATTAGGGTTTTCTTGGTTAAGTTATACTTTGGTGAAAGTATTTAGGGTTAAATACTTGGGTCTTGCTTGTGCACTAGTATTGTCATCACTCATCTTCATTAAGGTCTTCTAAGAAACCTAATCTTTTTAATATGTTAATTTCATGTTTCATATAATTATGTATAGTTAAATCATCACCTAGGTTTTCTTATTAAAGTTTATAAAATGAAATCATATATATATCTTACATTATATATAACAGGATAAATAAATGACACCTCATGCAACTTAAATGCCACATAATCACCAAAGAATGTCACCTCATCCAGAATTAATGCCACATCACCACATTTTAATCCACCTCACCTTAAATCAAAGCCATGTCATCATTTATATGCCACATCTATACATTCAATAATGACACGTAGGCATTCAACATGCCACATAGGAATAATCAAAACCACGTCACCACCTGCAAATATTTCGTATTAAAAAGGGTATGGCAAGACTCGAACTCTGGATGATGAGTAAATAGGCAAATGCCTAAACCACTAGAGCAGCTCCTGAATTTGTGATTACATCTGGAAAAAAAAACCAATATACTGCAAGTCAACATGTCATTTTAAATTCAAAACCGTGATTTGTTATGGAGTCCAAAATAACGCATATCACTTCCAAAAATATCGCCTGGTTTTATGAGATAATATCAATTTGAAATCATTCGACCTTTCATTTTTGCCCTACCCACCATTTTGCCGCCTCCAAAAACAACAGGATATTCAAGATCTCACATCAAATTCTCAAACACAAGACACCGAATGATCTCTTGATTTAACTTTACTCTGTAATGCTTCATTACTAATCAATCAAATTCATTTTCAGGTAATTTTTATTTGTTGTTTTTGTTAGAATTAATCAGAATACATCCTGATATTTGATGTTTAATGAATTAGAGAATACTTTTTTTTACCAATTACATGTTTGATTATTGATTTCATTTTTGAAATCAACCCCTACTCCATATTAATTATCTAAAATATTACTTGAACATTTGAAGTTTATATCTTTTTTATGTTAGTTTAGTGTTTGTTAAAATGTGACAGTGAAATATTTTAAAGATGTTTTTGTATTGATGCTCACTTATAAATTTATATATTTAAGATTTTGTCATCTATGAATGCAGGGATGTGTCTTTGAGGATGTGAAGTTCACAAATGTGGTTGGGCTTGAAAAATTACGACTTGATCTTGAGGAGATTGTCAAGTTTTTTACACACGGGGAAAGGTATTTTTCAATATGATCATGGCAATATTGTTACAGACTTACACGTACTTATTATAATTAATTTATAAAAAAAATTATTTTTAGTTTAAGATTTGATTTTTATTGTGGCTTTATGTAAAGCTTTAATTTTTAATGTTAGGCGGTATCAAATTGATATGTTTCTGATATAATTTTTAATTTAAATATTTCTGATATAATTCGAAGATGATTTGTATACGCAAGGCATCAAATAACCTATGCTCATGGAGCATTTCGGTAAATCACCCTTCACCCTTTGTTTTGGGTTGTAATAAATATTCACCCTAATTCTTAAAAAGTATCCTTAATGGTAATAAAGAGTTTATGTTTGTGATAAAAATTGATTTCTTTTGATAGTTTAAATGCAATTCCTTTGAAAATAATATGGGTACTCTTAATCTAGAATATTTTAACTTTAATAATGCAAGAGACAAAGAAAGTGAAAGAAAACAAGGTCGCAATTGACACCAACGGAGACTGATGTGTGTTGTGATCACAGAAGTTTATATGGTGAATACGTCCGTTTTGACGTTTTGAGAGCCATTATTGTCCAGATACGTCCACCATCTTTTGGGATACCCATAAGCTAACTCTGGATTGTCTCATCACTTTCTTGTTACCAATCAGTTTCTTTTACGTTGAGCACTAGTAGTTTGTATGTGTAACCTGTTCGATGTGCCACCTTAAATGATTTTTAGCATTCTTGATAGGGGTGTTTGGATGTGTGCTTTAAAAGCGATTATGTGATTTTACTTCAAGTTGGATCAAGCTGTAATAAATCGGGATGTAGGAAAAAGTGGTTAGAAATGCAGAGGCGAAGGAAGCTCAACTTGATAGGGAGAAAGAACACATATTATCAAGGTACTGCACATATTTAGCCTCTTAAATATAATCTTGATAGGGAGATTTATAGTTAAAAAATATGTGGTGCATCAGAATATTGAATAGGTGTGTGTCATAATTGCTAATGTTCAATCGTAAAATGTTTAAAGGCAACTTTAGAATCATGCGGTTTCATTTTCATCATATATCAGCATTTTTGGAAACATGACACATATGGGGGATTAAATGTGAGTTTACTACTGCTTTGTATCCAAGCAGTTAAATGACAATCAGAACGTTTCCAAGAGTTAATTAAAATACTAAAAGTGCGTGTAGCTATAGGCTTTTATTTATATCAGCATATCAAGCAAGCAAAAGTACAATCAAATATCAAATACTAAAGGTGCATGTATCTGGAAAAATTATGGTGGTAGACACAAAAGATATCGTTTTTATATGTGGTGGGGCATTTGTTAATCTAGAGAAGACAATATCTGAGAGGTATAAACTCATGCAGTACCTATAAAATGAATTATGAAATAACCAACTTGCCAACATGGTCATATACAGAAACAGAAAAACAAGGTTTAAAAAACAAGCATATGTCGTGTAAAACTTACATGTGAGATAAAAAATGCCAACTGAAACATGAACAATGTTATTAGACCAAAAACAAGTACCTACAACTGATATAAAGTGAGATTCTATGGGATTCTAAACTGAACACGGAACTATTACGACTATATACGAAGTTCAAAGCGAATGCATTTGAATACACACCCAATGGTCAGTCGACAATTTTTTTGCTTTGTTACAACACTTGAGTTACTGCATGTGCATAAATTGACACAACAAATGTTGGATATCTAACTCATTTCTACACAAGGAAAATATTTGAGCTTCCTCAACAGGTTATTTGTTTGCTACACATTATACTGGAATTTTATTTAGAGGGTGGCATAATTGACTCATTTGCTATTAGTGCTGTGTTTTTTTATCTCAGTTGGGGAAATAGAAAATTTAGTTAAAAAGATAAAGGGTCAAACAGGTCAAAAGTTGCCTTATAACAGTTGCAACCCCTCCTAAATCGTTGAATTTCATATTATTATTATAGTTAATCTGTTTGTATTTGTAATTTTAGTTGATGCATTGATTATTCTTTGATTTGTTATAATTTGATATACTAATGTTGGTTGTAGGAACAACATAATCCTCTGCCACCAATCATTTTTACCCACACCCAACCGGACCATTTTGCCACCTTTTTTATATGTAAAATACAATTGCATACTTGTGACTTGAACCAACTTTATTTTGCTTGATTTGCGATGAAGTCTGCTAAGCTCTGGAGTGGTGATGGTCTAATATTTGATGAAAGAAGATCTTAAATACCGTCCAAATAAAAATAGATCAACATTTAGCTAAATAAATGGATTTTTATAAAACCAAGAAGTTCTCACCATTTCTTACTCTAGATAGTGAATCCACTGACGGCGAAACAACAAAACAAACCGCTATCTTTTTCGGGCTATCACCATACCGCCAGCAAAACCAGTAAAAAAAAGCATATTGTGGAAATGGATTCGGGATAGGAAGACGGCTTCAGCTGCCCTATGGCGTTAGTCCACTCCACTATATGTTTGACTATTATGTTTCTAGGTCGAACAGTTATGGAGACCTATTAGAAGAGATAGCACAATGTAGTTTGACTGAGCCTTGATATGTTATTTTGTTAAAACTCTTGAGATAAATGAATGTTATGGCTTCATTGGAGTTCTTTTATGACTAAATATATATTAGCAGTTACTGGGATTTATTTTATCAAGTGACTTGCATGACGAAGATTTGGAAATGTTTGGTTTCTTACAGGGAGCAGATCGACTCGCTAGCAAAGTTTACATGAACTGCTTTGAATTGTAAAACCGTACCGTAAGTGGGGGGGTTTTATCACACCATGACCGTCTACGCAATTTGCAGAGTTGGATAGTTATGCCTTCACACAAAGCTACTACATCCATTGAAGAAAATATTCAAGCTCCATAAGAAGTCGAGATAGTTAATGAACCAGATACATCAAAGGCAGAAATAGAAAATAATAAGGAGGATGTGAAGCTCCCATCTCTAAATCTTTTTACGACTATTGTGAAGGATATTATAATTACACCCTTAAAGGAATCAGGAATTGAGCACTCGAGATGTCTTGCTTTAATTACTAAGTTCGTTGCTTCTCCAAGGAGCAAGGGTAAATCAGTCAAATTACCAAGTTTCAGAAACCATGATGATGATTTGGATTTGATGTTAGTCTCTAACAACGAGGTGGATGAGCCAACAGAGACTGATGAAGCGACAGGGAGTAAGGAGATAAAGGTAGTTGATAACTCATGGATCACATGTGGGATCCGGGAATACAGTCTTCTTCTTACAAGAAAAGTCAATAGTGGCTATGGACACATGAACTTAGAAGCAAAGGTATATTTAAATGTGCTAATTTGTTTCATAGACATGAACTTAGAAGCTAAGGTATATTTAATGTCCATTTGCTCATTTGATCCAGTCTAACTTTAGCTACTGTTTGGTACTAATTGTAACCCATATTTGACAACATGTACGTACTAATTGTAACCCATATTCGACAGCATGTATAACCCATATCGACCCATTTTAGCTACTATTTGGTACTAATTCTAACCCATCTACTGTTTGGTACTAATTGTAACCCATATTCATGTTTTAACTTAATTGGATGCTCTTTTTGCGGTAGTGTTTATCGTTTACTATTTTTTTTCTTCCTGTTTTTCATGGTTGATTTCACATTTTTGTTACTGTTTGGTACTAATTTGTAACTTTTGCTTGACCAGAGGAAATCAACACCAGGTCCTGAAGATTTTAGTGAATCTTTTAGCAACTGAGATGAATCTTCTGGCGAGGAATCTCTGGTGTCGGGTGGTTCTAATTCAAATAGTCTGGTGTCGGTTATACTTTGCATCCCATATTATAACAATGAATCCTTAGCTGTTAAATTATGAAGAATTTATATGATATGACTTCAAGTAGATATCATGTTCAAAGTTTGAGGGGACCAGTGACATGATGTGCATAACCGACGTGAGCCTTAGTTTAATCTGATTTAGGCAGGTTAGCGTACAACTTTGAAGTTGTAAAAGAAAGATATATGCGATTTTTGCTGATATATTTTCAAATTTTTAATTGCAGTATGATAAAAAACGATTGAGGCGGAAAGAAAAGGAGTTGTAGCATGTCGTTTCTTGTGGTTGAATCTTACACATACTATTGTGAGAAAGATCTGTTAGTGATGTGCTTAACATGTACTTGATGATAACCGAAAAGGTATAAGTTCAATTCCTACTTTGCCAACCAATTTGTTTCTTCTAATATCTCAATTTATGACGTGGCTTGCAGCTTGTATTTTGCTGCAACAGCTGCTTCCATGTCAGCACAACCAAAGGGAAATACCTTTGTGGAAAAGGGCACCCAAAACCATTGCGCTACAGATTATTGTGTCCAGACACAAGCCGAACAAGCTCAACGACAACCATGACGCTTGGGTTATACTCAACAGGTGTTTTAATTGCAATGCTTAATGGGGTTTTTGGGATTTGCCTTAATAGAATACAGTTTACTAATTTTAAGGGGTTGTTTGGTATTCAAATTACACCAACTTATAGGTTTTTTTAGGATTTTGCTTATTAGGATAACTACCGTATTAAAAAATCAAATTTCTGAAAGCAGCGATTCATATTGTTGATCAGGTGTACCCATGCTTAATTGAGATTAAGGTCAACAAGGTGCATTTTTTCAAAAAAAATTAATTGATACCAACTTTTATAGCTTTAGAAAATTCACCTTATTTATGTATTTGTATTTTATGTATCTTACAACAGTCGATTATCATTATCCACCAAACAAGCAAATTTTCCTGTTTTAAAATTTGTGTAGATTTCATCCTGAAGTAAATTTAACTCTAAAAGTTGTAATGTCCGGACATGTGTATCATCTGAAGTCATGATCATAGAAGGTACGTTCCTTTGGGGCTCGCCTATGAAAAAGAACAATGTGTGTCATTGATTAGATAGGGACGTGTAGAGCCATGGACAAAAGAGGAATTACGTTTAAGGAATGCAAATACAAACACACTTTTAACAACCCTCGACCATCCTACGAATTAAAGAAGGCGAATAAGCTTGCTGATTACATGTCTACAGTACCATTCAAAGTTTTTAATATGAAAGAAAGCATTTGGATATATTTCTTGTGCTTGATTTAGAGGGAAAAGTTCGGATACTTTAATTTCCTGTTTTGATGTTCGATGCCAGTACCATTCAAAGTTGATTATCACGACATCAAATGACAGTAATCATGTATAATTAGTTTGAAAGCTCAAATTCAAAGACCCCCTAAAAATATCAGCATTAGGAGCTTTAGTGATTTATGTTTTGTAGAAATTATATTATATGTAGTGTTAATGAACCTTTAATCTAGAAATTAAGTATGTTCAACTTCCACCGTTGCCTCGTGAGCTCAGGTTCATATATATTTGTAAATTATATCTCTTATTCTCTGAGGCATGTTATTTACATGAGTTTAAATATATAATATGGTTTCTTTTAGGAGAGATCTGTCGGTAGAGCTTGCCGAAGGAGTTTTAAGAGCGCTCTGCCTTCAAGCACTAGGACAGGTATTGGCCCTGCCCAAACTTTCTTTATGCTTTTAGGGGAGATGATATAAATTAGATAAGAAAAAACTAATATAAAAAGTATATTATAGTTGTGTTGTTGTTTTAGCACTATTTGTTTGAGGATGATGTAGTTGGTTGAAGTTGTTACATAGGACTTGGGATTTCAAATGATGGACATAGGTTGTTCAAGCAACTAAGATAGAAAGGTAGGTCCATTATGTTTACTGAAGCTCACTAAATAAGCACAATCGCTGCATGTTCATAACTTTATAAAGATACGGGTTCTGCTATTTTGCATAGCGAACATGACTACATCTTTAACTTTTGTAGTTCTGTAATCTTGACAAACATTTTCTTTATGTCAGCTACATATAAATGAGGTTCTGAACATCTAATTAGATGGCATAAGTGGTGAGTTTCGACTTAGTAAAGGAAATGTGCTCTCCATTGGATATGACATTAATACTGCCATCGAGTACAGTGAGATGAGAGTAGGATAAATATTGGACCCCATTAGAGGAAAGGCCTTTCTTACATAAAGTAGCGAAGAATGCATATACCGAACATTATATTTTGTATTAACCAAACTTTTCTCTCATTTTTTTAGGTTGCGAAGTCTACAACTTGGGAACCGGTAAAGGAACATCTATTTTGGACAAACGGTTTATTGTAAAACTTTATAAGGACACGTTGTCTAGACAAACGACACTATCATGGTTTATAAAGAAGTTCTTGGCTTTGAATGTAAAAAGTTTATTGTACATTGTTTTTCTGTAATTTTTTTAAAAATCATATTCACATTTGAGTTTTCTTAATTCAATAATCATATATTCACATTCTCTATTACACAAAATCAACAACGAACGTTGTGTAAAAAGATGCTTTATTTCGTACTTGAACTAAAAACACACACTTTGTCATTGCGGGTAATTCATTAACTTTTATATTTCTTTTATCAGATGAACATTCATTTCTTTTTGTTCTTATTGCACTAAATAAATATGTTACGGTGTTTATAATCGATTAACCGTTGCCTAATTTTTCACTTGGATACTCACAAAACAAGCCCGCCCATCGGGCGGGCTTTGCAACTAGTATATATATATATATATATATATATATAATAACTATAAATATTAGTAACCAAATATTTATATTAGTCTATAGTATATAAATAATAAATAAAAATATATATATATATGCAACTAGAAATATCAAAACGACGATTGGTTTAATGAGTTTCTAAAGTTGCAAAGAAGACCCTTAAACAATCGTGTTTCACGCTGAAGCGACGGCGTTTTGGCCCATTTCAGTGTTAAACCGGTATCCGCCCTAACCCCTAATACATTGTATGTTAGGCACCCTCAAAGCGATGATTGTTTTGCTTCGCTATTTATATAAAATGATAATACGGGGTAAAAAAATATAATATATAAATATATATATAATAGTATATATATATCTCATATATATTAATATATACATACATACATTAATAAGTATAATATATATATATATATAAATATAGATAATATATATTAATATATATTATATTGATATGTATATATATATATAAAATAATTGTATGATATATATATATATATATATATTGTATGTATATATATATATCTAATAATATATAATTATATACAAACAATATAATGATATAAATAAATTATATATATAACATAATCGTAGTATAATAATATATATATATATATAA
This sequence comes from Tanacetum coccineum, assembly GCA_026074375.1. Taxonomy (NCBI): domain Eukaryota; kingdom Viridiplantae; phylum Streptophyta; class Magnoliopsida; order Asterales; family Asteraceae; genus Tanacetum; species Tanacetum coccineum. The sequence goes on from BQNB010019129.1 coordinate 8,667, forward strand.
ACATACAATATATATATATAATATTATATACAAACAATAAATATATATATATATATGTATGTAAATATATAAATATATATAATTGTATGTAGTAAATATATAAATAATATCTAAAATGTATGTATATATATATATATATTGTATGTATATATATATATATATATTGTATGTATTGTATGTATACATTTAAGTGTCCTTCGTGTTTTGTTATGCTAATTAGCAAGTTGAAGTATAAAGGGTTTTTTGATAGATAGGTTATCAAACTATTAAATTTTATTTGTCTAAGTTACCAAAATAAATTTGACTTTGAGGGTTTTGGACTATCAAAGTTTGACTTTAAGGTTACTAAACACCAAAAGTGTGTTCATTCAGGTTACCCCGAATATTGCAACCAAGAGATTGTGTTTTTATCTTCTCCATGTCAGATTTTTGTGGGCCCCGTTATCCAACTCAAAAACTTATCAGGTTATTATGAAAGATATGTTACTCAACTTTGCGAATTTATTCGCCTAAGTTAATAAAGTTTGGTGTTATGTTCATCTAACTAGACACTTTTTGTCTTTGTATATAGCCATATTTTTTACCTATAAATACCTCTAAACAATACACATTTTTATACACACCTTTGTATACACAGTTTGAGTGTCCAAACATCCATGAAACACAGTTTCAATCAAAGAGAAAAACATTCAAACAAACAGATGATACAAAGTGGTTCAGGAATACAACCAAGTTTAAAGAAAAGTACAATGTTCTTACATCCATTATCTTACATCTTAACATTCAAACCCCAATATCGTACATCTAACATACAAAATTGAAACAAACACCTTTCCATTGCATTTCCAACTTCACTTGACTTCATTTCCTGCAAAACAAGCAAACATATATGATGAGGTGTCATTTTAGACTCTTTTTCGGGTCATTTAACCTCCAAAATCATTCAAACATGCTCTATTATTGCACTAAATCCTTTCTTTTATGTATTTAGCATTTGGAAAGCACTGGATGGAAAGTACATGACTTGGGCTCAGTTCAGGAAGAAACAAGGCAAAAACACAACTTTTCAAGCTCGCGACCACCCTCCCGACGGCGTTACCAGAAGTGGCTAGAAAGAGGATTTTTGGATATATTTTGTGACGGTTCAGTGTGTTGAGACAACGACATTAAGAGTTATTAATGTCGTCACAAATGCACGGTGACGACATCACAAGAAGTCCTGACGACTTCTGGAGTTGCAGACTGAAGAAAACGCTAAAGGGATTCAACGGGGTGACGTCGTCATGAATCCCTAGCGACATTGTCACGACCGAATTCCTGTATATACAAACCTTTTATTTTCATAATTCATGGAACTTAAAAGAGCTATTATGCAGCAATTGTTGACTACCATATTTAATTAAAGTTAAGTTTTTCATTCATTAATCATTACAATATGTCTATGTGTTTTGTGATTATTTGTCTTTGTATTCTTTAGTTTAACATGTTAGGCTAAATTAATTAGTGTTTCCTTATTATTGTATGGAACGTTGTTGTGATCTTTGATATTATTGCTTCTTTTTAGTGGTGTGCACAATGCATTAGAAAACTAGGGGTAATCCATACCACCGTTAGACGTCTAGTGAAACGTGATTATGTTAGATGAAACCCTCGATCTAGGTTATCGACTGTGTTGATTCCTTCTTAAGTATTTATTGCGTGTTAATTTACTATTAGGAGGGAGCGTGTCTAACAGGTAACTCCCGACTAGGTTGTCACGTAGAATGTGAACTTGACCAACTCGCTGCAGAATTAGGGGAATACTTACACATTACACTAACGAGCGTGACAAAGCAATAAATACTTAAGAGAAATCAACTAAGGAGTAATACATGATTAAGTGAGCATGTTTGTTTACCTATAATAGTTCCTGCCAATTTTACTTTTCTTGCATAATTAGATTAGAGTTAGATTAGTTGTAGTTTAGTTTAAAACCCTTCCTTCAAAACCCGAGATTTTACTTGCCTTCTGTAGAAAACATGTTTTATCTAATCTATATAACAAACACAAGATAGAAACTAGAGAGAGAAACGATGGAAGGTTATTTCTAGTGAGAGAAAGTAAGAGATAACATATTAGATTATGAATGAGAAATGAACCAACCAACACCCTCTCTAAGCTATGGAGAGGGTATTTATACAAGAGTATGTCGTGGCTCACATAGGGCCTCAATGGACTTTCTATGGGCTTTGGCCCATCTACCTTACTAAGGTTCCATAAATTGTCTAAGACCTACGAGCTATGTATTCTAAGAGTGACAGAGTCTTTTCTCGATTTCTAACAATCTCCCCCTAAAGTAGGTCACTTCAATTTACAAAATTCTTAACCTTAGCATTCTATGGATGTCTTCGGTCTTTACTCGTGGTCTTGAATCTTTGTCTTACAACTTATGATATGCGTAGTGATCTTTATACTTTAGGCTTGAGCTTGTTCCTTTAAGGTTGACTTGCATGTGATCTTTGAGCTTCTTGAGATCATCAGCCGAATATAATATCTTATCATCATCTTGTGATATTTTGCCTTCTTGTGTACTTGTGACCTTCAGACCGGCATGCTCTTACTTTTTTTGATCATGAAAGCTTGTATAATCATCTTTCTTGAAGTTTTTTAACTTTAACACTTCGTCGTTTCAAGAAGGACGTGCGGCATTCGAGTAGCGAAAGTCTTTTAAAACATGTACTTGAGCTTTCATAATATCTTTACTTATGTCGGTCGAGTGTGAGCATGTGGCTATAAATCTAACTTGTCTTGGACCAGCTGCTGCCACCATCAGGATTACCTGCATGGATGGGTTAGTGATGAACAACATATATGGACGAAAGTGTCTTTGTTACTTCATCAAATACGATTGCGATAACCATGATTCCCCGTTAATCAGTATAAAAACTTATGTGAGGTGCTAGTATATACTTTCCGTGCTTTTAATTACGAGGTCTAGAAGGTTATGTTGTAGAATGCTTTTAAAGAGTAGGTTAAATAACCCCAATATTGCTATTTTTTAGGTAGAAAAGCCCATTTGCTTGAGAACAAGCAAATTCCAAGTGTAGGGGTATTTGATGAGGTGTCATTTTATACACTTTTTTGAGGCCATTTAACCCCCTAAATCATGTAAATATGTCGAGATTATGTTCTTAATCGTTTGTTTTTAGGTTTATAGCACTTGGATGACATTTGGAGGAAATACACGTGACTTGGGCTCATTTGGAGAAGAAATGGACAAGATTACGACTCTACACCAAAAATCATGAAGAATTGTGCATACAGGGCGTGGAGATAACATCGCCATTATAAAGCGACGACGTCATGATCTTCATTGTGACGGCGTCAGAGATCCAGTGACGGCGTCAGGACGTGGCCGACTTAAAGATGATCTAGAATCATCTATGTCGCGACGGCGTCACAACTTCAAAGCGACGTCGTCGCGCCGTTTTCACTATGTATGCAAAATCGATTTTAAGGTTTTAAGTGTGTAACTTTGTATAACTTTTGGGAGACGGACCCTAGTCTTTCTAGCTGTTTTTAGGTCGTTTTTAGAGCCTCAAAACCCTATTGTAACTACCTTCAATCCATGTTTTAATCAAGTAAGATTGTTTATTATTAATCTCTCAATATGTCTATGTGTTGTGTGATTGATTTATGCTCTTGCTTTCTTTATAACATGCTAGGCTAAACCCTCCTTTGTATTTACTTATGATTGCATGAAACTTAGGTTCTAGATCCTTTTGATGTTGCTTCTTGGTGATGGATGTGCGCGTTAGGTTCTAGAAAATTAGCCATAAGATATTAAATTGACATAGACATCTAGGGAAACGCGAGTGTGTAGAAAGGATACCATCAGTAACAGTCTTTATACTACCTTACTTGTGCGTTGCTTTAACAGAATATTAAATAGACGGTGGGTTCGTGTAATTCGTTTATGACTTAGGAAATACTTACACAGATCATCGCAAGTGTGACAAAGAAACTGATCTAGGAGAAGCAATCTGAGGAGTAGTTCATGGTTAGGTAAATACATCTTTTTATCATAAAGTTATCACCAGTAGTTTAGATTATATTTAGTTTAATTAGCTAAACCAAACCAACCTCTCAAAACCATGATATTTACATGCTTTCTTATAAATATGAAAACACAAAAAGAATCTTCTCTCAACCCTTTAGAATTCTGTTAGACCGTTTTCGAGCCTTCCCAACCTATTCCAATAGAGAACGATAACAACCCCCGAGTCTTGCCTATACTACACTACAACAACTTGGTACACTGCCTAGGGGATTGTAAAACTTCACGTGAAGTCTTCACAAGCTCCACATCAAAGTTTTTGGCGCCGCTGCATGGGGAATAATTAGGTTTGGATCATTGTTTAACTTAGTTCTACTCGCTTGATTCCTATCAAGTGAGAATTTTAATTCTAGTATATTAGCTTTCTTATAGTCTATCTTTTCTTTGTGTTATTTGTTTCGTAACCCATTCTTATCAACCACTATGGGAGACGCGATTCCTATCCGTACTATTGGAGATTTCTCCAAACCTAGCCACGAAGGCTACAGGAACACCATTAAGCTCCCCGAAGGGAATAATGTGGTGCCACTTTGATCCGACACCATCCAGTTGGTGCAAAACGGATGCTCATTCCACGAACTTCTGTCCGAGGATCCAAACCAACACCTTAAGGATTTTCTTAAACTAGTGGACTCACTTGACCTTAATGGTGAAAATAGGGAAAGAACGCGCCTGCGTTTATTTCAATTTTCCCTTCGCGATCAAGCTAGCAATTGGCTTGAATGTATTCTAGCAGGATCCACAACGATATCCTGATGTTCCAACAACATCAAGGAGAATCTCTCTCATCATGGCATTGACCTTTGGCTCCAAGTCTAAATATTTTATGACCATGTCACTCCCGCCACAAGACAAACCATTGACCAATCGGTAGGTGGTAAGCTTTGTGACAGAAACGTTGAAGAATCCTGGAATTATTAGAGGCCCTAGCCCTATATGACAACGAAAGTTGAAACGACCCAAAGGACTTCGCTAAACCGTTCAAGGCAATCTCTTTGCCTCAAGATGTCCCGAGTACATCTGACCGTCGTCTGATCGAGCTCAAGAATCAAGTCCAATGCTTGATGGAAGCTCACCTTGCTCCGATGCAATCTACTCAAGTGAACAAAATCACTTCTTCATGCGAGATCTGCAATGGTCCCCACGACACTAAGTACTGCATGGAAAATCCTAAACAAGCCTTTGTTGAATATGCATCCTCATGTACCGATGAAGCGGGAGGTAAGTGGTACACTTTTAAGCCTGAGCAAAACAACCTTGGTGACACCTACAATCCGTCAAGGAAAAGTCACCCAAACCTTAGGTGGAGACAACCCCAAAATTCTCAAAACAATTTCTCAAACCCACCTAACCGGTTCTAACCTAACGGTTTAATCCCGAATCGTTCCTTCAACGACAATCCTTAAAATTTTAACAATCAATCAAATCTTGAAGGATTGGTGTCCAACTTCATGGCATGTTAAGACGCTAGATTGTCCAAGTTTGAAGCCAATTTCAAACAACAACAAAGCAAGATGACCAACAAAATCGACATGGTATTAAAGGCCATCATCAATCGAATAGCTAAAGCGCTTCCTAGCAACACGGTTAAGAACCCGAAACTGAATGTTAACTCTACCTCTCCAGTTTTCTCTGCTCGTTCTTACCCAACAGAAGACCTTAATGCTCAACCCAAATTCACGGTTCAATCAACACCATCACAATCCATCAAAGTAACCCTCGAAATGACGAGCCAGGAGAGGAGGAGCAAGAAAAGAAGGATAACTCGGAAAACATAAACACCAACCCTTCCCCACCACTTGATCCATTGATTTCATTTATCACCGAAAAAGTCCGTAAACTCAATTCATTCTTCAAATCGCTTGGCTTGGTCCCCCAGTCATCCAACACAGAAATTATTTGCACGAAAGGGGATGACAATGACATAATGTTTATTGAAATAATCAAGCAAGATGATGATTCGCACATAGAGGAACCCGAAGTAGGTGAAAATGCAAGAACAAGAGAGTCTGAGGTGGAGTACTTTGATGTATTCCCAACCAGAAGCGAGTTGGCATATCATAAGTATTTGATGTGCGGTCCAATCCCTTCAATATTTCTGAGAAACCCCATCATCACGGAAGGGTGTCCGTAAAACCTTAGAATACCACGCAACATTGGACATGTGCATGTGGAAAAATCCTAAATTGATCTTAACTCCCCTCTAAATATCATGACCCGAATGATGTATAATTGGATCATGATAAACAAACTTAACCCTAGAGAAAATTCGGATAGAGGAGTCAACAACTTCACAGGAAGGATTAAGGGAATACATGTTTTCATAGGAAACTTCACTTATGTCACAGACTTTATGATTGTTGAGGATATCAGTTCGATTATAGGCCCTAGGCTATCTCAAGTAGTACTAGGAAAACCCTTTGTTGAAATATCCAACATGACTCATGACCCACCCGAAGGTGTAGTAAGGTTCACAAACGGGACCAATGAAGTTGCCTATAAAATGCCCCATAAGATAGAACAGTACAACTCGTTGTCGGACCTAGAGAAAGAGCAAACAAAGTCAGTCTACCTTAGAAACGAAGAAGACAGGAGAAGAGGAGTGAAGTAAGTGATTAGAAAAATACTAGGGTTTTACAAAGAATGTTTAGAGCTTGGACCCGAATATATGACTGGAGTGGATGAGGAAGGAGAATTCACGTAATAACGTATGACTTCGAGTCTAGCTACAAGACTCGTAAATAAAGAAAAATGATTTTTGAGAGGCAACCCAATATTTACTTTCTCGCATTTAGGGGCGTCTTGTGTTTTATTCTTTATTGTTTGATTTATAATGTTTGAATCATTTTGTAATCATGCTTTGTTTGTTTGTAACTTCGTCTTATCTACAATCAAAGATATTTTGCATAAAATAAGTGTAGGGGGATATATCCGGTTTATAAGAACCAAATTTAAACATTTAAAATAAATTGTTTAGATTAATTCGCATCAGTTTTGAGTCATATGATTGTAATGATTAATTTCAGGTTTTTATGCATTGTTTTCTACAGATCTAACTAATAACATTGCGTGAATTAAATTCTCATTAAAAACGAAGAGGAAATCTTCACAGTGCGTGGAGATGGCATCAGGATTAAACCCGACGGCGTCGCGTCTCCAGCAATGTGAAGATTCGAGATTTTTCAAGTATTTTTGAAAAATAAAATGTGCAATATTTAAAATATATAATTTTGTTGTAAACCTGCAGAAACCTATAATTATATCATCGCTTTCATCCTATCTTTACTGCTATCATAGAGTCAAATCCTAAACTCTCGTTGTATATATCATATCCTGCCGATTTTACGCTTGGTGTAGTTGTCTTTGCGTTTGATTTACAGGTTATATTTGACGAGAAGAAGCTTGGAAGTTCTTAGGAAGTTTCATTGGACGACTCTAGGAGGACGATCTAACCAGTTATCGCATGTTTCTTCTCCATTATTGAGCAAACCATGGGAGTACTAGTTTCTTTTACTTGTTTTCTTTTCCCTTTATTCATTTTTATAGGTACTTCTATAGAACATTAGGGACAATGTTCAACTTAAGTGTGGGGGGGGGGGAAATAAGCCTTAGAAACTATTTCTTTAATTGCCATTTGCGTGTTCCTTAAAATGATAGATAATATATCGAAACATAGTGTAAAAGGTAATTTTGACCCAAATTTTTTAAATTTCTTTTGACACATACCGACGAAAACCAAGTATTAATAGCGTCTCATGGATAGAAATGTATATGACTAGCACAAAACCCCTCAAAATTCCACCTTAAAAATGTGAAGTTTGCCTTTAGATCTTTAGGAATTCGGGTATCCATTTTCGATACCCAAGATAATTTATACCTTTAGCTTTCTCGAGTTAAGGTTCGAATGCAGTCATATGTGTCTATTCCGTCGTTACGGATGTGTACGTATGGTCTTTGTCGCCTTTTCTGGAGCATTGGTATCGGTATTAAATTATATGAGTGTACCGGTAGTATATTAAATTCTAGAACTTGTTTTTGTGATGCATCCCGAGACCGCATAGTGAGAACTAGGATTTGCTAGATAAGAGGCACTAGGACTAACCCATGTTTTAAACCTGTAATTGTTATGATGTCACCTCGATCATATAACTATCCTACACCCTTGCCATGCACTTATTTTTAGTGCAGGATACCACTAGTACAACCCTCTGAGCCTATCCTTTTTCACGGTTCTTGTAATTTTCTGGTGAACTATTAATGAAGAGCATTGTCACCCTTGAACCAATTGTTACACCCAATCACCTTAGCCTACCTTGTATGTACTCACCTTTAGTACATTATCGTTTTAACCCAAGTTAATTATTGAGTATACGGTTTCTAAGTCCTTATCCTTGTAAATACTGTTTTAGGACGATTGGGATCCATGGAAGTATTCATCTTATGAAGAATTAGGGAAGAAGTAATTTATTACCCCTAATAGAGCTCAATAAGCTCCATGTTATGTTGATCCACCTTAATTCGGGTCATTAGTTAGATTGTAAATATCGAGTATATAAATTTTCAAGTGTAGGGGTGTATCTATAAACCCCCATGATGTATTATATGTTTAAGCAATGGCAGAGCAAAAGTGTACGAAAAAAATGTATATAAAAAAGTAAAAAAAATGTACGGGCTGCCATTTGCTTATGTTTATCTTTATCATATAGTCAAGAAAAGAAAATTAAAGAGATTGATGTAGAGTTTGTATATCTTTGTTCGAGTCTTGGCTTAGCAACCAAATCAACGTATATTCTTATATATAATTAGCTAACCCTTTCACCCCAAATTTACCCAAAGCCACCCAAATATATCCTATCTGTTTTCATTTCCGTTAAAGTTATCTTACACCTACACCCCACAACCCTTTAAAAAAACCTCTTTGATAGTAATGACTAGTACTTGCGCCTAGCGGTGGAGGTTTTGATCCTTTACCAAGCCTATAGTAATTTATATGCTATGACAGGTAATGAGTGTTGATTTTTCGTTTCCCATAGTTGTTATAATTTATTATACACCCGAGTGAAAGAGAGAATCCTAAACACTTATGTGAGGGCTAGTATATATTATCCGTGCTTTTAATTACGAGATCTAGAAGGTTGTGTTGTAGAATGCTTTTAAAGAGTAGGTTAAATGACCCCAATATTGCTATTTTTTTGGTAAAAAAACCCATTTTCTTGATGACAAGCAAATCCCAAGTGTAGAGGTATTTGATAATGTGTCATTTTATACACTTTTTCGGGGCCATTTAACCCTCAAAATCATGCAAATATGCCCAGATTATGTGCTTAATAGTTTGTTTTTAGGTTTTAGCACTTGGATGGAATTTGGAGGAAATACACATGACTTGGGTTCATTTGGAGAAGAAATGGACAAGATTACGACTCTACACCAAAAATCATGAATAATTGTACATACAGGGCATGGAGATAGCGTCGCCATTATAAAGCGACGACGTCAAGATCTTCATCGTGACGGTGTCAGAGATCCAGCGACGGTGACAGGACGTGGTCGACTTAAAGAGGATTGATGAAAAATTGATTCGCGAACGGTATACACTTATATAGCAACCCTAATACAGATCCTAACCGAATGCCCTTGACCAAGGCAAAAGGTCAGATTCCACAAAAGGATAAAATACACAAGATAGAATCAATTATAAAAAGATTCCGGAAGAGATATTCCCGGGTCGTATGTCCCAACGAGGCTGCAATTGAAAGTAATCCTGGTTTGATGAGAAATTGAATGATGGAGAATATTTAGATATGATAGAAACACTGATATAATTACAACTAAAATTAATTAAATAAAACCTAATTTAATCTACGGGAAATAGATATAGGAAATGGGGATCTTAAATACTACGGGAAACAAAATTAGTTATAGGGAAATCCTAAAATTAAATCTATACTAAAATACGGGGAACAGAATCAGGTATCGGGAAACCTAAATACTAAAAATTAAGAAAATAAATGCTAAATTAAATTAAAAATCAAAATTAAATTCTAATTAACTTAATTTGAAAAATAAAAAAAACTAGAATAAAAACGGAGGTCGTTTGAATGTAAAACGAAAAGAAACGGTAAAACGCACCCGGTAAAACGGGTCTAAGACTGAAATTTAAGAAAAATTAAGCCTATACTAAATTTTATATTTTTCCTAGACACTAAATGACAAAAGAAAATTTTATAAAAAAGAAAAATATTTTTTTATTAATTTTTGGATTTTTTATGAATTTTTAAAGATTAAAAACTAATTAAAACTAAGAAAATAGAAAAAGACAAAAAATAAAAGTTATAAAAATTCTGAAAAAATAAAATTAAATAAAGAAAAAGTTAACAATTCTAAAAATATAAAAATGCCCAAATTTTACTGTTTAAATAAAAAGTAATTAAACTAATTAAATTTTAACCTAATTTAATTATTTAAATTAAATAAAACTAACTGTGGTTAACCTAAGGGACTAACAGTGAAAAATGACAACGACTAGGTACACTGCCTAGGAGTTGTAATACTTCCTGTTGATGTCTTCACAACCTCCACATCAAGAGTTTTATGCATTTCAAAGTTCGTCAACCGTCAATTCATAGTCTGGACCGAATCGATATCGAGTGTCACAAGTTTGATCCATATGGGATCTCACAAGTCACCTATCGCAGAGCTTGTTTGAAGTTGGCTCTAAAAGGATTTCCATCGTCACTGTGAATACTTTGTATCACTTAGATGTTCTGCCAAAATCACAAGGATAATGCGTAGGACTGTTAAGATATTACTTGTTTTTCATAGTGTATGAGAATAAAATTTTGAAGTGTCCTAGTGAGATTTATGGATGATCTCTTTATGGCTCTAGACTTGATAGTGCACTTTAGTTTTAGAAATGAGAGGCTGGAGCAGACTATCACCATTTAAATACCAACTAACTAGGAGTGAGAAAGTCAATAGAAATGTGTTTAATGTAACATCCGAGAATTTTCGAAATTTTGAATGACGATTATATCCTTTGACTTTTAGGATCTGACTTGACTTTTTGACTTTTGGTCTTTTTAGTGTCTATAAAGAAAGCGATTACGCGTCAACCGTAATTTTTCGGAACATATTTAAAGGAGATATATGTTATTCCTAGGTTGATTTATCAAAAACGAGCAGCTAAATCACGTTTTCATTATTCGGACTCTAAAGCAATTTGATGTAAAACGACATCCCTGACAACTTTTTAGTTTTGACCGAGACCCGAAAACAGTCAGAAGGTGACTGAAATGCCCTCGCAAGATTTTAGAAACACAAAAATAATTAAATTATATTTAATTATCACGTTTTATTAAATAAAAATATTTAATAAAATACTTAGCAATTTAATTAAAAGCGTTTGTTGAAAACGCGAATATTCGAGTTGAAATCCATTTTTCTTTTCTATTTCAAACAAGGCGTAACCGGTTCACAAAATAAATAACAGATATTTTATTAAATGTTATAAAATATTTATGAAATATTATCAAATGAATACTCATTTTTATCAGAAAAATGATTTGGAAAACAACGGCGCAAGTTTCGTGCGTTAAATCATCCGTTAAGTCGTTCAAACGAGTCCCGAACCAAAAGTTATAAAAATTACGTTAAATATTTACAAAATGGACCCTAAACTAATTGAGACTTTACACTTCCATTATAACTTTTATTATAAATATAAAGTTTATAATAATTTCAATTCATTTTAACATAATAAACACACACACACAAACAAAAATGCTCTCCTCCCTCCCCTCAAACCAGCCGCCGCCGGCCGCCACTCAGCCGCCGCCGGCCACCACCACCACCACCGCCGCTGGCCGCCGGAAAACTTTTCCGGTGACTTTTCCGGCCGAGACCAAAAATACTCCTCGTGACCCGATCTACCCGATCCCCACCACCACTCTCCCTCACGCGCCGTCATCCCCCCCTCTCCTTTCTGCCGACGCACAGCCACCACCATGGGTGCGTGGGTTTCGTTCTCGGGCCACTAAGGGTGCGTCCGGTTTATTATTTGCAGCAAGGGTTGCGTTTGTTTTTCTTGAGCCCCAAACCGGGTGCGTTTGGATTGATTGGGGTCAGCCGAAGGGCTGCCGTCGCCATAAGGGGTGTATGGTTGGCAATATCACCGCATAGGGATGCGTTTGGTTCGTAACAGCCCTACCTAGGGCGTGTTTGGGTTGGTATTAACAGTCGCAAGGGCTGTTTGGGGTGTCCGAAGGATGCTCGTTTGGTTGTTAAAACGCAGCGGGTGCGTTTGGTTTGTTCCGGCACCAGTTAGGGTGCGTTTGGTATTTAAAATAGCCCACAAGGGGGCTGTTTGGTTTAGGCCAGTCGGGGTGGGGTGTTTGTTCGGGCTATTAATATTGAAAAGGGTGCGTTTGGCTTCGTCTCAAACCACGTAGGGTGCGTGTGGGTTTTCACAAATTAAGGTGTGTATTGGCTGTGTAAATGCGCCAAAGGGTACGTTGGATTTAGGACAGATTTAGGTGCGTTTGGTTCGTGTTTATGACCAACAAGGGTGCATTTGGGGTGTTCGTTTGGTTGTGGTGTTTCACCACAGCGGGGTGCGTTTGGTTTTGTGTAGATTAGTGTGCGTTTGGTGTTTATAACACCGTGTAGGGTGCGTTTGGTTGGGGCAGCCGCCGGATAGGGTGCGTTTGGTTGGGGCAGCCGCCGGATAGGGGGCGTTTGGTTGGGGCAGCCACCGCACGGGGTGCGTTTGGTTTTGTTATAAAAATTAGGGTGCGTTTGGTTGGACAGATTTGCACCAAGGGGTGCGTTTGGGTTAACATAAGAACCAAGGGGTGCGTTTGGGTTTAGAGAAGACAACAAAGGATACGTTTGGTTTAGCGAAACAACAAGGGTGCGTCTGGTAAATATAAATCAAATAATAAAAGGCATTAAGATTTTATATATATTAAAATCGGATAAATTGGTGGTAAAATGGTTAAATAAATACGATGTTTATTAGTTTGTGAGTTTAGATATAATAACGTGAATATATATATATGATATATCTGAAACAAGCGGGAGTTGGAAAAATGGAAACCCGAATAAATTGCAACATATATTGAATAAGGGAAAACATTAAGCTTTACGAATATGGAAAACATTAAGTTTTATGAATGTGGGAAACGTTTTGAAAACGGGAAAGTCATGACGAAATTTGTATAAACTTATATGTTTAGCAATGATTTAATAAAACTTATATTATTTTAGAAACGGATAAAGGGGACCAAGTTATATTTTAAAAAGATACATTAACTTGTATTATACAATAACCCGACCAATGAACGAAAACTATACTTTTACATCGAGGCAACTGTTTTAGACACAATCTATCGTAGAAACGAAATATAATTTATAAAATATTATTTTATATTTTATAATGGTTATAAACTGTTACAAACATCGGTTGTTTAATTCATAACGTTAAGACATTTGTCTACTTTTATTCAAAGTCTTTTTATTAACTGAATTGGTGTCAAACTAATTGGGTTAATTATTTACACCCACTTATTATATAATACTTGCAAAATATTATATACTTTTCATTAATCTTCGGATTGTTTTTATTTGTTATATAACTCACGGTACGAGTTATATAAGGGTTTATTTTTATATGTAATATATAAAGAATATATTACACACGTTGCGTTACTTTTCAAATTATTTATTTAACCAACCACCAAACTAACAATTTTAATATAAAATTAAATCAAAGTGACGCTGGAGAGTAACTAATCCATCGGAAACCCAAATACAATTATTCCTAGCCCACCCCCCCCCCCGCTAGGTGAGATTAGCCGTAAAGATTACTAGCTAACTTCTTGATCGAGCCGCTTCGTCTTCCGTTCGTATTGTGCATATTAGATGCCTATCTGTCAATCGTTCTACATCATCGAGGTGAGTTCATAACCTCGCTTTTCAATCTTTTGAATGTTTATAAACCCGCGAGGGGGAATACATGCTTGTCTACAAACTCTTTACTTACTGGGTCATCTTATAACAATGTGATTGTTTTTAAAGGATATTATGAGTTTCATAGCCTCACTTTTACTCGTTATGGATAAATGTTTTATATATTTTTGGAGTGAAAACATGCATTGTTTTATAAATGGACACAAGTGGATCAATTTTATATTATGATTACGTGTTGCCTAAGTAGCGATAACCCAAGTTGAGCCCCTTTATCATGAACTGTCAATTGCATAGATGTAGTTGTGAATTACATTATGTGAGCGCGAATGTTATGAATAGATCTATTTGGGAAACGACCTCCCCGTTCGGGATAGTGACTAGAGCTACACCGGAATGAAAGTTATAGCATGTCGAATTGGGATGTCCAGGTTAACATCTAATCGGGTAGAAAATGCAATTATATATTATTGCAAGAAAGATTGTCGAGCTTCAAGTGTCATTATCTTTAGAAACGTAATCAGGTTTTCATGATGTTTGGCATTTGTTGTTTCATCACGGAAGTTTACATGTTGGTGATAGTTGTCATTTCTTTATCACGGGGAAAATCTTGTGGTCCTATATTATACGTTTTGGCGACTATTTGGAGATTTAAATGGTCTGGCATGTTTTGCAACTGTTGATTTTAGAAATCATATATATATTTTGAAAGGACATTTAAGGAATTAAATGGTCATATATACTTTGGAAACCTTTGGGTTATTATTCATATCTAAACTAACCTATGAACTCACCAACTTTATGTTGACGTTTTTTAAGGCGAGTTTTTCCAGGTGAATTAGATGCTTGGACTATCTGATGTAACATTGGAGTCTAAATTGACAAGATTTCATAATTGGATTTCTACAAATGATCAAATCTCGTTGTGTCGCTTTCAAGCTTTTCATTGTGATGCAATTATGGGACAACTATTATTTTGATTTCAGAAAATCAACGAGATTGTTTTACAAACGACACATTTAGAGGTTGTTCTCTTGTATCTAGCGTTGTGTATTATGAAGTAGCACCCAAGTGGTATTCCGCTGCGTTGTTGTGATTTTTAGGGGTGTTACAGATTGGTATCAGAGCACTGGTTATAGAGAACTAGGTTGCATATTTTACCCTAGACTATAACCGTTTTCACAAACATTGCATCACATCAAACATTTTCAAAGTGCATACACGCTACTTGCTTATGTGCTTACATTACGTGCTGCATTAAGTGCTTACGTGACATACATATATGATATTGATGATATGCTTTAACAGTCTTTTGCGTATATCGCACGTTTATTTATATAAGAGTTATTATATAAATACCAGAATATTTTTAAGACATTATGGGTTGCACAATGGTCTCATTCTACTCGTCAGACATTGTGGGTTGCTCAATGGTCTCACTTCGTTCTCAGACATTGTAAGTTAAACAATGGTCTCTAAGGATATTATTTTTCTTCATAGTTTTATACTATATTGTATTACACAAAGACCGTCATAATTTTGTTTACATGGAATTATGTATGAATCTAAGTATTACAAGTTTTGTATGGGCGGGACTTGTAATATGAGGATTGATATGATAATTGCTATGTTAACAAAGCCCGTCATAATTTTGTTTACATGGAATTATGTATGAATCTAAGTATTACAAGTCTTGTATGGGCGGGACTTGTAATATGAGGATTGATATGATAATTGCTATGTTAACAACCGTCACAGTTCTGTTTACATGGGATTATGTATGAATCTAAGTATTGCAAGTCTTGTATGGGCGGGACTTGTAATAGGAAGATTGATATGATAATCGCTATGCTGATTCGTTCATAGAGATCTTTACCTTATTTACTCTAACCGAATACTCATTAACTATCTTGAACTCTATGTTGACTCGCCTGGTAGTTTTTACTCCCAGTCTCCGAAGATGAGTTTTGAACACTCGTCCCATACTCATTAGAGCACATGCATCGTCATGTCATCCATCACCTTGAAGGTTATGTGAGTACGCGTATTACATCGGGAATTATTAAGTAGGATGATTTATAATCTCTTTATTTGAAAGGATTGGGACGCCTCTTCAGTTAAATAAATAAATTGTAAATCACCGAACCATAAGTTTATAAAAATTTATTATTTACATAAATTGGGACGCTTCTTTATGCAAATAATGAATTATAAATGAGTGGGCTTAATGGTATCCGATATGACACGAGTATGAACCTGAACTCGATAATCACCAGAATCCGGTAAAAAGGTCTAGAAACACAATCGTGTCTTACCACTCAGCAGGATATTAAGGCCTCATTTGCACTACGTGATCTCTTCCTGAAGTTATTAATTTTGCCGTTACGAATCCTTACAATCACGAACTGTTCGTGGAACTAACAGACTTGTTACACAATTGAACTATTGGAGTTGCGTCATCCTCGAACTAACGACTGAGTACCATAATCCGCCGTCTATCGCATAAGCTCTCTCGCGAGCTCCTCTCATTTATTGAACTTTAATTTGAGGATATTGTTTTTTCGTCGAAGGGTCCTCACCCTCTGCATCCCATCACCATTTGTCATAGTTATTGTCGTTATGGTTGCTGTTGTTGGGTCCTGGAGTGGTCCCAGATTGTACAAACTTTATCAACTAAGTGATGAAACCCACCTTAAACAAGATAAGCATATGTCGATATAGTATTCAGTTGAATTACTCATTGCAGACAAATAGTACACCAATTTAAGTCATGATATTAATTAAGTACTGCCAAGTAAGTTGGGTACTTACATCCATAAGCCACGTTGATGTGAATCATCGAACCTTACAGATAGTACAAACGAGACTTCATCCACCCCCCCCCCCCCGCCCCCCCCCCCCCCCCCCACCCCACCCCCCCCCCGGACATTTAGAAACTTATACAAACATACTCACGCGACTACACCTTCTTCTTGAGGTTTTTACTATAATGAGACTTTCCCTATAACGCGGTTATACCAGTCATAAGATCTGTAATGATATATTTTGAGATACCCATTTTGATGGATTAAATATCCTGGACAAACCTAGCCAAATTTTTTTTGGTAGATTGAGAAGTGTAGAAACACCGAATTTTGCTGAATAAAGTTATCAGCGTCTTGTTTAGAACGAGTTTATTAAACCTTAAGTCTTTCCTTAGTCACACAATCGGATAACACGAATTTAATCTCGGGACGAATTTCTTGAAGGGTAGGTACTGTAACATCCGAGAATTTTCGGAATTTTAAAGGAGATATAAGTTATTCCTAGGTTGAATTATCAAAAACGAGTAGCTAAATCACGTTTTCGTTATTCGGACTCTAAAGCAATTTGATGTAAAACGACATTCCTGACAACTTTTTAGTTTTGACCGAGACCCGAAAACAGTCAGAAGGTGACTGAAATGCCCTCGCAAGATTTAGAAACGAGAAAATAATTAAATTATATTTAATTTACACTTTTTATTAAATAAAAATATTTAATAAATTAGTCATCATTTTATTCGAAAACGTTTGTTGATAACGCGAATATACGGGTTAAAAGTTTATTTCTAGTTTTACTTTCGGACGAGACGTAACCGGTTCACTAAATAAATAACGAATATTTTTATAAATGTTATGAAAATATTTATGAAATACTATCAAATAAATACTCATTTTTATCAGAAAAATGATTTGGAAAACAATGGCGCAAGTTTCGAGATTTGAATCATCCGTTAAGTCGCTCAAACGAGTCCCGAACCAATATATTATAAAAGTTTCTCAATATTACACTTTTGGTCCCTGTGAAATATTTACACAATTAACCCTATACTATGACACACTTGCCATTTCATTTTATAAGTTTTTTTATATAAATAAAATTTATAACTTTTTTTATTTCATTTTACAAAATATACACACACCACATACTCATCCATCTCTCATCTCTCTCAACTCAAATTTTGGCAGCCACCGGCCACCGACCGCCCGGCCACCGCCGGCCATCACCACGCCGCCGTCGGAAAACTTTTCCGGCGAACTTTTCCGGCCGAACCCAAAATTGATCCTCATCGCCCGATCTATCCAACCCACTAGGTCACTCTCTCTCACGCGCCGTTTTCTCCCTCTCTCTCTCTCCGGCAGCCGAGCCACCACCATGCCATCATCACCACCGTAGGTGCGTGTGGTTTCAGCTTAGCACCAAGAGGGTGCGGTTGGTTATTAAAACACCACCAGGAGTTGTTTTGTTTCGGTGGTGAAAAACCACCACGACGGTGGTGGTTGTTTCGGCAAATAAACAACAACAAATAGGTGTGCGTTGTGGGTTGTCGGGTCAGCCCACAAATAGGGTGCGTTTGATTTTGCTAAGCACCAAGGACCAGCTTGTGGATTTGCTGACCCGGCTGAGGACAAATTGGCCATGAATATAGTCTGACCAGTCGGTTCATCATCAACATCTGAATCCAAAGCTTCACATTCATCTGCTTGGAAAATATTATCCTCATTCAAAGCTAAGTCTTGGACTGGTTGATTATCCACATCAGCATCAAAGGTGTTTCCCTGTTCACTAGCCAAAAAGAGTAGTTCATCTTCATCCAAAACTGCACCATTCTCTTGGGCTTGCATCAGCAGCATTTTGTCCTTGAAATAATCAGAATTCTGTGGACACTTTGGCTGAGTACAGTTCCTTGTAATATGTCCAACCCTATCACAGTTATAACACTTGACTGGTTTTCCTTGACCTGCATTGGCATTCCCAGCTCTATTCTGTGCCCCCCATTGCCTGCAGCACCATTTCCCCGAGCAACAGATCTCTGATTCTGATTCTGTCGCCCTTGAATATTCTTAATGAAAACCCGACCATCTTGAATGGTTGCTTAATTTTTGGTGTTAGAAGAGGTTCGAAGTTGATTGTTCATCTGAGGAAGTGTAGCTCTGAATGATTGGGCAAGAAGTGCCATTTGTTTGGTTAGGTTGTCAAGTATTTCATCAGTTTGGGTGTATCCGGAATCAATTTGTGATGTTTCAGGGAATTGTGGATATTGTAGTGATTGAGGGTTTGTTGATGAAGAAGGATATTGATGAGACTGGACATGTGATGATTGGGCATGAGGTTGGACCGTTGACACAAATGCAAGTTGATCATTTGTAGCAGGAGTGATTCTTTCAATAATCAGTCGATCTTGTGCAGCATGCTTCTCATGTTGTTTTAAGTATGCATACAGCTGTTCGTGATTTGTCTCTTTCAGACCTTTGTTGAGTTTAACGGCTGTCACGAACCTATCCCATTCAGGTGACATATTGTTCACAAACTTGGAGTTCAGTTGAATGTTAGGCATTGTCATTCTGATATTCCTCATGTCGTTGACCAGCTTGTGAAAGCGAACATAGTACTCATTGATGTTTTCACCTGGAAGCATCTTGAACCTCTCAAACTCATCGTACAACTGAGATTCTCTGTCTTCTTTTGTGAGCTCAGAACCTGCAAGAAGCATTTTGACGTTGTCCCAAATTGCTTTTGCTTCAATGTTGTGATTGATGAGCTTGTAGATATCTTTGGGTAATCCTTGAAGCACAATATTGGTGGCACGGACATCTGCATCGTATCGTTTCTTCTCCGTGTCACTGAGATCCTCATATGTACGAGGCCTTTCTGGTCCAAGAAGGACACCTCCCTCAGGGGTAGTTCCGAGTGTATCCCTTGTGGTTCCAAGCTCAAATGGTCCTTGATCAATCGACTGAAGAATTTGCAATCCATTTTCCTTTCCCCTACAGTACAATCGGATTCATTGTGACCATGATTCGTAATCAGTCCTATCGAGCATAGGAGGGCGGGTATCGGAACCGGCCGCTTGAATATCATCTGAATTACTGGACATGGTTGATTACTTGTATTATGATAAACTTTGGATCGGTACAATGATTAGTGATTGTATGTTAAAAGTGGTGTATGATTGTTAGATTAGGTGATATGTTGTTTGTTTGTGATTTGGTTTGGTTTAATTAAGTCTACGAGATGTATTACACAAGTCTCCGTCAGGAAATCTTAGACAAAACGCAGTGATGTGTCCTAGCCAAAACGCAGTCAAGAGTCTTAGACAAAACGCAATGAAGAAAATTTTTTGCCAGAAATTCTTTCCACCAAAACGCAATAATGGTCTTCAACTTGGGACAAAACGCAGGACACAAAACGCAGTGAGTAGGAGACAAAACGCAGTGAAGTGTCTTAGGCAAAACGCAATCAACCCTTGAGACAAAACGCAATCAAGGTTATAATTGGGCAGAGTTTCTCTTAGTCAAAACGCAATGAGGGTCTTCAACTTGAGACAAAACGCATACACAAAACGCAACCTGCATTGTTAACCAAAATGCAATACACAAACCGCAACTGACAAAACGCAACTGACAAAACGCAACTGCTGTATGCTACACAAATTAGCTTCGGTGTCATGAGCTTAGCGCAACAGTAGATACATTTTATGTGATAATGTATATGTTATAGTAGTCACATACATTTTGGAAATCTTGTGGTCCACACTACTTTGTTGAACATTACTGATTACTAAACACTTTTCATTATACTATGGTGAAGCATTAGACATTATACTCTTTCGGTTCTACATTTACACTTACATTTTTGACGACTATTATAAGGATTGAAATGGTCATGCAAACTTTATAAATCTTTTGATTTCAACATTTACATATACAAAAATCTATGAACTCACCAATTTTATGTTGACACTTTTAAGCATGTGTATTTCTCGACAAAAGAATTAGTATGCTTGGCTACTGTGATGTGCATTGAGTCAAAATTGACAAATTTCATTTATGAATTTACACTTATATACAAATGATCAAATATCGTTGTATTACTTTCAAGCTTTTCATTGTGATGCAATTATGGGACAAATGTTATAACAATTTCAAGAAAATCAACGAGATTACTTTTCAAACGACACACTTAAAGGTCGTTCTCTTGTATCTTGTGTTGTTGTATTATGAAGTAACGCCCCCGGACATTATTCCGCTGCGGCCCAATTTTGGGGGTGTTACAGATTGGTATCAGAGCACTGGTTATAGAGAACTAGGTTGCATATTTTACCCTAGACTATAACCGTTTTCACAAACATTGCATCACATCAAACATTTTCAAAGTGCATACACACTACTTGCTTACTTGCTTACATTACTTGTTACATTAAGTGCTTACATGACATACATGTATATAACACATATGCTTACATCTTTTTGCGTATATCGTACATTTATTTATATAAGAGTTATTTATATAAATACCAGAACATTTCTTAAGACTTTTTAGACATTGTAAGTTATACAATAGCCTCTAAAACTTTTCATAATCTTATACAATATCGTTTTATACGAAACCCGTCACAATTTTGTTTACATGTGATTATGTATGAATCTAAGTATTTCAAGTCTTGTATGGGCGGGACTTGTAATAGGAGGATTGATAGGATAATTGCTATGTTGACTCGTTCATAATGACCTTTATCTTATTTACTTTAACCGAGTACTCATTAACTATCTTGAACTATATGTCGATCTCGCCTGATTGTTTTATTCCCCGTCTTCGAATGCGAGTTTTAAACACTCGTCCCATACTCATTAGAACACATGCATCGTTATGTCATCCACCACCTTGAAGATTTTGTGAGTATGCGTATTGTATCAGAAATTATTAAGTAGGCTAATTTATAATCTCTTTATTTGAAAGGATTGAGACGCCTCTTCGTTTAAATAAATAAATTATAAATCACTGAACCATAAGTTTATCAATTCATTTTTTACATAAATTGGGGGAGATACAAGACGCTTCATTTAGCAAAATAATAAATTAAAATGAAGTGTCTAATGTATACCAAAATGATACGAGTATGAACTCGAACCCGATAATCACCGGAATCCGTTAAAAAGGTCTAGAAATACAATCGTGTCTTACCACTAAGCAGAATCTTAAGGCCTCACTTGAACTACATTATCTCATTCTTAAGTTATTACTTTTGTCGTTACAAATCTTTACGATCATGAACTGTTTGTGGAGCTAACCAACTTGTGCACACTTAAACTAACGGAGTTGATTCATCCTCGAACTAACGACTACCACATAAACTCTCCCGCGAGCTCCTCCCATTTGTTGAACTTTATTCTGGGGATATTGTTTCTCGAATGTCCTCACTCTCTACATCCCATCACCATTTGTTATAGTTATTGTCGTTATGGTTGATGTTGTTGGGTACTGGAGCGGTCCCAGCTTGTACAACTTTACCCAATAGGTAATGCAACCCCTCTTAAACCAGACAAACACCTATCGACGAAAGAGATAGTCGAACTATTCATTTCGGGCCACTAGTACGAAGACTTAGGTCGCGAACATCCTAGTACTGCCTAGGTAGGTTGAATACTTACAATAAAAAAAAAAAAAACAAACAAAAGACAAAAAAAACAAAAAAAAACAAAATCACCCAAAAGAATGAAACAAAAGACACAAGAAGGAAATGGGTGGATAGTGTATTTTGAGTTTTGTGGGTCAACAAAAAGAAACAAAAATAATGTTTGGTGGGTGGTGGGGGTAAAAATAAAACAAAAAAACAACATAGCCATTAGCCTCGTCTGTTATTAATCATCGAACATTTCAGATATTAGAAACGAGACTCCGTCCTTGAACATTTAAAACTTTATACAAACATACTCACGCGGCTACACTTTCTCCTTCGATGCTTTCACTATTAAGAGACTTTCTTCGTAACACGTTTATATCAGTCATAAGACCTGTGATGATATTTTTTTGAGATACCTATTTTGATAGATTAAATATCCTAGTCGAACCTAGCCAAAAAAATTTTTGGTAGATGGAGAAGGGTCGAAACATTTAATTTTGCTGATTAAAGCTATCAACGCCATGTTTAAAAACTGGTTATTAAATCTTAAATATTTTCTTGGTCACACAGTAGGTTAACAAGAATCGAATCCCGCGACGGGATTCCTTTAAGGGGTAGGTACTGTAACAACCGGCAATTTTTAAAATTTTAAATGGCTATTTTACCCTTTGACTTTTCTGGTCCGACTTGACTTTTTGACTTTTGATCTTTTATCGTCACATAAAAACGATTACCGCGTAACCGGTAATTTTTCGGAACATATTTAAATAATAAATCATATTTATTATTACATATTTCTCATGTGCAAATTTATTTTTAACTTATTTAACTTAAAAACGAGAAGATATATGTTATTCCTAAGTTGACTTATCAAAAACGACCCGCTAAATCACGTTTTCATGACTCGGACTCTAAAGCAATTTGATGTAAAACGACATTCCGGACAACTTTTCAGTTTTACCTGAGACCCGAAACCAAACAGAAAGTGACCAAAATACCCTCGCAAAATTTTGAACAGCGCACACAACGCGTACCGACACAAAAATAATTAAACTATATTTAATTATCACTTTTTATTAAATAAAAATATTTTATAAATTATTTATTATTTTATTCAGAAACGTTTGTTAAAAACGCAAATATTCAAGTTAAAATTCATTTTACGGACAAAGTTTATCAGTGATACGCAAATAAATAATAAACATTTTAAATAAATGTTATAAAACATTTATGCAATAATAGTCGAGTGAATACTCAATTTCATGAATTTTAAATGACTATTTTACCTTTTGACTTTTCGGGTCCGACTTAACTTTTTGACTTTTGATCTTTTATTGTCACATAAAAATGATTACCGCGTAACCGGTAATTTTTCGGAACATATTTAAATAATAAATCATATTTATTATTACATATCTCTCATGTGCAAATTTATTTTTAACTTATTTGACTTAAAAACGAGAAGATATATGTTATTCCTAAGTTGACTTATAATAAACGACCCGCTAAATCACGTTTTCACGACTCGGACTCTAAAGCAATTTGATGTAAAACGACATTCCGGACAACTTTTCAGTTTTACCCGAGACACGAAACCAAACATAAAGTGACCAAAATACCCTCGCAAAATTTTGAACATCGCACACAACGCGTACCGACACAAAAATAATTAAACTATATTTAATTATCACTTTTTATTAAATAGAAATATTTTATAAATTATTTATCATTTTATTCAGAAACGTTTGTTAAAAACGCAAATATTCAAGTTAAAATTCATTTTACGGACAAAGTTTATCAGTGATACGCAAATAAATAATAAACATTTTAAATAAATGTTATAAAACATTTATGCAATAATAGTCGAGTGAATACTCATTTTTATGGAAAAATCATTTGGAACGCAATGGCGTAAGTTTCGTGTCTTGAATCAATCGTTAACTATCTCAAACGAGTCCCGAACCATTATTTAACAAAAATTACATTTTTGGTCCCTCTGGTAATATTTACAGCATACACCCTAAACTCTTATACACTTGCAACATTTCTTTAAAACATTTGGGTATATATACCCAACCCTAATTAGGGTTTCACCATTTATAACATAGCCACACACACACACTCTCTCTCTAATTTTTCATTTTCCGGCGCCCCATCTTATCCGACCAATTTTCCGGCCAGATTCCGGCCGTCGTCGCCGCTGCCATCATCACCACCTCCTAACTGCCACCATCACCTCAGATCCACCGACACCATCAACCACATACACCGACGCCACCCCCATCACAGATCTACCACCACCGCCGCCATCTCCACAACAACACCAGTCCACCATCTTCAAACCATCATCTTCATCACAGCTACGTCACCACCACTGCTACCGCCACAGTGACCACCCCGTCACCAACGCCACGACGCCACCAACCATAACAACCGAAACCACCACCACAACCACGCCACCCTCACCATCAACACCATCCCCACCTTATCACCTCCACACCACCACCTCCAGCCGCCCACCCCACACGGGTTGTGTTGTGGTTCTAGTCGCACCAAAAAGGTGCGTGAGTCCTCTAAAACGACATCAAGGTTGCGTTGGTTTTTGGCCGCACCACAAGGTGCGTTTGGTTTTTTTAATTGCACCACGGATTGCGTTCGGTTTCGAAGAAGACCACGAGGGTGCGTTGGTCTTTCTCAGCCACTACGGGGTGCGTTGGATTTTGAAAACAACCCATCAAGGGTGTTTGTTTCGTTGTGTAACAGCCGCTAGGGCTGTTTGGTTTAGCAGTTAACACCAACAGGGGTGTTTGGTTTGCTGGATAACACCAAACAGGAGTGTTTGGCTGCGTGACAGCCATAAGGGTGTGTTTGGGTGAGCAGATTAACTGTAAGGGTGTGTTTGGTTTAACAGAAACACCCAAAGGGTGCGTTTGGTTGTGCAGGAACGCACTAAGGGTGCGTTTGGTTGTGCAGGAACGCACTAAGGGTGCGTTTGGGTTAATATAAATCGGCTAATATAAATATGTTAAGTTTTGGTAAAATATAAAATCGGATTAAGTGGTGGTTAAAATGGTTAAATAAATGTGCTACTTATTATTTTGTTTCCTATTCGATCTCGTTTATATATATATATATATATTTGAAAAACGCGAGTATTGCAACATTGATTGATTAAAGTGGAAAACATTAAATTTTGTGAAAATGGAAAACGTTGTATAAACGAATAAGTCATGCGGAAATTTCTATAAATTCTATACTTAGTATTTTTCGCTACAAGTTATATAATCTTTGAAAACCGATAAAAATGATTAAGTTATAGTTTAAAGATACTTTATATATAATTATACAATAACCCGACAATAAACAAAAACTATACTTTTACAAACAAGACAACTATTTTAGCAACAACCCGTTAAGGAAACGAAATATTAACTTATAAAATATATTATTTTATAAATTCCCGGCTAGAAAATAAGGTCATAACTTTTATAAAAACTTTAGAAAACACCGTTTACTTAATACGTAACTTTAAAACGTATGTTTTCTTTTATACAAGAACTTTTATTCAATTATTTAAGTGGTGATTTCCGAAAACGTGTCGAATCATTTTATTTAATTATTTTCTCACGTTTCTTATAAAATACTTGCAAGGTATTATATACTTCAAAATAATCTTTTTATTGTTTTTCTTTATTATATAATTCACCATATGAATTATATAATTGTTTATTTTTCATATGTAGTATATAAGGAATATATTACATACTTTGCGTTTGCTTTTCGATTTATTTAACCAACCACCAAACTATTACAACTAAAAATCTAAATCTTTTATCAACGTGTCATGTTTACGTAATCATTCATCATCCTAAGTTAGTGGGTTTTAGCCGATAAGATTAACTGCAACTTCTTGGTCGAGTCGTTCCGGTTTCCGTTTCTGTTGTGCTTAATATGTGCACTCCTGTCAATCGGTCTTCATCATCGAGGTGAGTTTATAGCCCCTCTTTCACTTTTTTTACAATTACTTTACAAATATCGGGGGAGAATACATGTTCATTACAACTTGTTTACATACCCATACTTATACTCGTTTACAAACTCTGTTACTTGATTTATATCACACTCTTTCTACTTATGGATTTAAGTATTTAAAGCTGTTTATGAATACAATGGTTATTTCTTCATTGGACACAAGTATTTTTGGTTATCATCTCCTATTTACGTGTTGCCTAAATAGCGATTAGACCACTCTCTTGCCCGAAACTATCATGAACTGTTAATTACGAATTGTAAGCGTGAATGTTATAAATAGATCTATTAGGACTAATTATCCCTATCTGGGTGAGTAGCGCTTACTACCCACGAGGCTCCTGATAAACGGATATATACCATGTCAAATCTCATTGGTGTCTTGGTCAGACACCGGTAGGGCAGAATACACTTGACATATTATATGTTACACAAATTAGCTTCGGTGTCATGAGCTTAGCGCAACAGTAGATACATTTTATGTGATAATGTATCTGTTATAGTAGTCACATACATTTTGGAAATCTTGTGGTCCACACTACTTTGTTGAACATTACTGATTACTAAACACTTTTCATTATACTGTGGTGAAGCAGTAGACATTATACTCTTTCGGTTCTACATTTACACTTACATTTTTACTACTATTATAAGGATTGAAATGGTCATGCATACTTTATAAATCTTTTGATTTCAACATTTACATATACAAAAATCTATGAACTCACCAACTTTATGTTGACACTTTTAAGCATGTTTTTCTCAGGTGAATTAGATGATTGGCTTACTTGATGTGCATTGGAGTCTAAATTGACAAGATTTCATTTATGGATTTCTACTTACATACAAATGATCAAATATCGTTGTATTACTTTCAAGCTTTTCATTGTGATGCAATTATGGGACAAATGTTATAACAATTTTAAGAAAATCAACGAGATTACTTTTCAAACGACACACTTAGAGGTCGTTCTCTTGTATCTTATGATGTTGTATTATGAAGTAACGCCCCCGGACATTATTCCGCTGCGACCCAATTTTGGGGGCGTTACAGATTGGTATCAGAGCACTGGTTATAGAGAACTAGGTTGCATATTTTACCCTAGACTATAACCGTTTTCACAAACATTGCATCACATCAAACATTTTCAAAGTGCATACACACTACTTGCTTACTTGCTTACATTATTTGTTACATTAAGTGCTTACATGGCATACATGTATATAATACATATGCTTACATCTTTTTTGCGTATATCGTACATTTATTTATATAAGAGTTATTTATATAAATACCAGAACATTTCTTAAGACATTGTGGGTTGCACAATGGTCTCATTTTACTTTTTAGACATTGTGAGTTGCACAATGGTCTCACTTCGTTCTCAGACATTGTAAGTTATACAATAGCCTCTAAAACTTTTCATAATCTTATACAATATCGTTTTATACGAAACCCGTCACAATTTTGTTTACATGTGATTATGTATGAATCTAAGTATTTCAAGTCTTGTATGTGCGGGACTTGTAATAGGAGGATTGATAGGATAATTGCTATGTTGACTCGTTCATAATGACCTTTATCTTATTTACTTTAACCGAGTACTCATTAACTATCTTGAACTATATGTCGATCTCGCCTGATTGTTTTATTCCCCGTCTCCGAAGGCGAGTTTTAAACACTCGTCCCATACTCATTAGAACACATGCATCGTTATGTCATCCACCACCTTGAAGATTTTGTGAGTATGCGTATTGTATCAGAAATTATTAAGTAGGCTGATTTATAATCTCTTTATTTGAAAAGATTGGGATGCCTCTTCGTTTAAATAAATAAATTGTAAATCACCGAACCATAAGTTTATCAATTCATTATTTACATAAATTGGGACGCTTCTTTATGCAAATAATAAATTATAAATGAGTGGGCTTAATGGTATCCAATATGATACGAGTATGAACTTGAACTCGATAATCACCCTCTTATGGCACCGCTCGTGTTTATCTCAAACCGTCGGGCCAAACTTTAAGGTGTACGGTATAGACTTAAGCAATACTTGGAGGGGGACATACCAAACATTGGTTGTCCCGGATCTCCAAACCTTCCCCAAGGACCAATGAATTCGGGGATCGGGTCAAGCTAAGTGACCTTAAACAAGCGCTTCATGGGAGGAAACCCATGTTTATCCCTATTAATGGTAGTAATGAATAAGTGTTTTGTAACGTGAGGAGGTGTGCCTCTTCCATTCTCGATTGCTTGTGTTTTTGTGATGATTGTCCAGGATTGTCCTGGATTTTTCCTGATCCTCTATTGCTGCCAGGTTTTGTCCTTCGTTCACTCGAGCTTACATCCTAGCTTCTTTTCTTGGGAATCCAAGATCCAATTCTTATCGAATAACGTTTATCTTTTAAGCTTACTTAATAAACGGTTTAGGATTTCGTAGAGAGCTTCTTAAAACTAAGGACAATGTTTCGATTTAGTTGGGTGGATCAATCGATTTGATTATGCCTGCAGCCTTGTTTCATGTAATCTGTTTTACCCACTTTAAATACCAAAAAAATGAAAAAATATTAAAAAAATTTAAAAATAAAATAAGTGTTTTTTATCCAAATTGTAACTTTATTATTGCTGGGTAGAATAGAATAAATTTTGACTCTATTCGAAGCTGTGTGTTTTTGAAACGAAGGTCGTGAGTCCGATACTAGTTATGTGGGGTGTAAAAAGCACTGGTCACTTAAGTGGAGGTTGCAAGGTTGGGATGTGCGAGACGAAAAAGTCGCTGCATGGTTGATCTCGCTTCAAATTCATTTACTTTTTTGGTGGAACGCGACGCATAGAAATTTTGCAAAACGTTGATCTATGGTTGAAATTCAAAATAAGCACACTAACCTAAGATATAATAATTGTCGGGAAAAAAGTTCACAAGTTACAAATATGAGTAGTGTTAGCATCTTAACTTGTATTTAACTGTGATTTCGTTTTAAGCTTGGTTTGGGACGAGTAAAAAGTCGAGAACGATGAACTTATCCTTTTTGGGGCATTTTAGGATTGAAATGCGTCTTGTTCTATGACCCTAAAGTTATGAAAATAATGGAAAGTCAATAGTAGTTAGCTGCTTAAAAAGAAAATAATAGAAAAATATTAGTGGATGTAAGTGTTTTTTATTTAAAAAAATGCGTATAAAAATGGGACTTTTCAAACTTTGTGATTCTTTATTCCCATTGATGAACACTTAGCTACTTTTTTGAGGTAATTAGTCGAAGGGGGATCGAGATTCTTAGTTTTCGAAGTGTTTACTTTTGCATTGCGTGAGGGACACGCAATACTTAGGTATGGGGGATTTTGGTATGTGTTTAAATACACATACCATTTTCCATTAAAAATGGACTTAAATGACCAAAAACGTACCAAAAATACATTGTATTTGTATGTTTTCACTTATATTCAGGAAACGGATATCCGACAAAAGGACAAAAAACCAAGCACGGAATGGAAAAGCGTGAGAAGTCAAAGTCAACTAAAAAGTCAACCAAAGTCAAAGTCAAAGGCGGAGCCCCGTAAAACGAAAGAAGAAAAGAAATGGAATCACTTAATGGGCCAACCAGGCACCTTTAATGGTGGGTTCAGCCCTTATATTAAGGTATTATTTGAAGACCAAAATGGTAAATAAACCATTTAAGGCCCAATCCTTTTATAAACCTTGTAACCGACCCAAATGAAAGCCTCATCCCCTTAACGTTGTTATGCCACAAGGACCATACATGCAATATAACAATATGCCTTGGAGGACTAAACCTGCCAAATCCCCAAAGTTATTTCACCACAAGGACCATGGGTGCAAACACTCTTACCAAAATGAAGGGCCAATGTTGCCATATCACCAAACCTTTACCTATGATATCAAATCACTGTTTATCTCTTTCATTTTCCCGCCAACCCATTTTAGCACTATTCACCATCACTTTCCTCAAACCCCACCTTATAAATAGCAATTGCCACATTGGCAATCCCCTTTAATCCCATTGGTCCATGATAAAAAGGCAAAGATTGAAGGGATGAGATCAAAAGACTTGGGCTCTACTTAATTTGGACGGCGTGGATGAGCTTTTGAAGTTCTAGCACAACAATCACACCATTTTTATTGTTCACAAAAGAAAACACAAACGGGTTGAAGACTCATGACCCAAAAGGACTTATTTAGCTTAGTATATAAGTAGGACATTGTAAGCCCTTAGAGGCAGTGAGTTTTTATGTAGTTTTTTAACCTAGTAAATTTTCAGCTTATTTTAGTCAATTTAACTTTCCTTGTAACCCTTTTTAATGTTTAATGAAAATTTGAAGTTTTAAGTTTACAGAAGTTGAGTTTTGAATTCCTGTTTTTCTTATTGTGAAAAGCCTATCATAAGCTGTTTTAAGCTCTTATAAAAACATATAAGCAACCTGTTTTAATTTAACTATAAAGATCTTAAGAAAATTCATACAAAAAAATCCACCCTCAAATACCACAGCTTATATTTGGATGATAAGCCAGTTATGGAAAGGCTTATGGACATCACCAGCTTATCTTTAATAAGCTGGAGCTTGTAGATTAGCTTTTAAAAGCTTAATTTGCCATGTTTACAAGCAATGGGCTTTGTAAGTTTTAAATTTTCAAATTTTAGCTTATCTAGTGTTCATTTGCTTATCTTTGCTGATTATCTGCTTATTTATGTGTGCTTTATGTTGTTTAGTGCTGATTTACTTAGGTTGTAGGTTTTAGAATCATTTGTGCAAGATTTTTCTTAAAAAATTGTCAAAAAATAGCTTTAAAGATAGCATAAGATGTTGTTGCTTATTGAGTGCTTATTAGTTGTTTAAATCTATTTATATTGCTCTATTTTATTATTGTTAAAATATTCTGGTCTTTTTAATATTGTGGCTTAATTCACTTTAAAAAGCATATGGATATTTTAAAGGGGTGTTTGGGTTAAGGGTTAAAATGGGTCAGAATTGTAGTTTAATTGGGTTGGGACACTAAGTCATATTTAACTAGCTTAGTTTAGTAGTTTTAATCTGATTTTAGAGGTGGTCAAAGTTTAGAACTAATTTTTTTGGTTGTTAGTTATCATAGTTTAAATCTATGTTGTTCTAGATAGCTTAATCCATTCATAGGGTTAGATTTTTGCTTGTTGAGTTTTTGTGATGTTTTTGTGTATATTTAAGTGTTAAAACAAGTTAGAATCCAAGTCCATAGGCCTGCATTTGGTAGTGTTGTTTTTTGTCCAATCTGTCAAAAATTGCTAAGTGTTCAAAATTTTGAAAAACAACTTTTTGATTTGCTTACTGTGGCTTATTCTGAATTTCAAAATGGTTTTTAGTTGTTGATTATAAAGCTTCTTTGTGGTCCAAATTCAAATCTGTATGTAAGGTTATATAGTATAAGTATTCTGTTTAATTGCTTATTTTTAGCTCAAAGTAGGGTTTTGTTGGGATTGAAAATTTTATAAGTGTTGTGTTCTTTGTGAAGCCTGTTGTTCATTAAGCAAATTTATAATCATTCTGATTAATGATTCTTGTAGCTTTTTGGATAAGCTTTAAGGGCTTATAAGTTTCTAAGCCATAAGGATCTTTTTTCTAGCTTAAAAATAAGCTAGAAAAGTGTCCTTAGGGTTGTTTGGTTAACAATTTTAACCAAGTAAGCTTATTTGCTTATCTGAGCTTTTGGCTTATTGCATTTGCTTAATTTAGGTTTAGATCTGCTTATTAAGTTAGTTTTAATCAATCTTAGCTTATTTAGTTTTGGTTAAAGCTTATTTGAGCTTATTTGCATTTTAGTTCAAAAAATTTAAGTGTTAAAGCTTTTTTAGTGAATCTGTCTAATTTAGCTTAGTATAGCTAATCCTCTTTGCTTATTTTTCCTTGTTTGTACTCATTAGGTTTAGTAGTTTAACTGCCCTGGCTTATTTGTGTCTTTTAATGCTTATTGAGTTTGTAAAATGCTAAAAAGTTAAGCCATTTAGACTTAAAGTAAAAATAGGAAATCTGTCAAGCTTTTGAGCTTATTTCTGAGCTTATTTGTAAGTTTTAAAATTTTCGTCTTCATTAAAGTTTGTTGTTTACAGCTTATTTATAAGCTGTGAAAAAAGTTTTAAAAAAAAGCAAAAGCAAAAAAGGGAAGGTGGAAGGGAGTCAAGGGAGAGGGTTGAACGGACCTTCAACCCACAAATTAACGAACATCTAGTGTTGGGTTTTTTGGTTAACTTTCAAAAAAAATTAGATAAAAATTTTGTTTTGGTTTAAGTGTATTGATAAAATCCCTAAAATATAAATAATAAAACATAAAAAAAAATATATAAATAAACCAAAAATATAACAAAAAACTAAAAAAAAACCAAATTAAATAATAATCACAAACCAAAAATACCATAATATAAACAAAAACAAAAACCCCTACACCCAACAAAAAAAACTCACAAAAAAAACAATCTCATTCCCAACTCAATAAATACTTTAAAACCCAATACCAATATAAAACCTCCTTTCAATCTAATAAAAATATAAAACTAACCACAAATAAAAATTAATAAAAAAATAAAACCAATATATAATTAACCATAAATACCACACAAATCACAATATTCCAAAAAAATATTCTCACAAAAATTTTTCTATCTCCCTATTCCAACCATTTCTATATTTAACGACCGCTCCAATATTTAGTTATGTTGTTGTTAAGATCCCGCTTATATCTCTATCCATGATAATCACAATCTAATTTAATGTTACCCCCTTCCCCCTCTCCCAACTGCCAAAAGTTTTTATTGTATACTTTCCATTAACTAACCATTCCCAATCGATTTCGCTAAATTTGAGACACGTTTGGCCTTAATTGTGTTAGCCTAGCTAGGTTGGTTGTTCGGAGCGAGTGGCTTCGGTTATGCTTGATGGGGTGATGTTCTGAGCTCGTATTCAAATATAGATAGTATAGAGAATCTGGATAGAGTATGAGTAGATATGGTTTCGACTTTCCATATCCCTCCACGTTGGGGATAACAACCCGGGAATATCAGTTGAAAAGTTTGTCGCTTTTTATTTTATGATTTTAAAGTGTTTGTAAAATTTTAGATTTGACTTTATGTGAATTCAACACTTACACAATATGAACAATATACTTATCTAAACAATCAATAAAATGATATGATAAAGTAATGTAAGACAAGAGATAAGAGTAAGAACAATCAAACCACAACGTAAGGATTTATAGTGGTTCGGTAACGAAGCACCTCTTCGCCTTACTCTACTCCTCGAGCACCAAACTCGAGAGTTTTCTTCACTATGTCAACAAACTCCCTTATGGCGGAGAAAACCGTACACAACATTGCTTACACCGATTTATGACACAAAGCTAAATGTCGAGTTCTAATCTTAGCTAGAACCAATCTATCACAATACAACTTCACGACTTGTTCACGACTTCACGACTTCTTCACAACTTCACGACTTCTTCACAACTTTACGACTTCTTCATAACTTCACTTCACCACACTACTTATATCACAACTATCTAACACTACTTGGTAAGATCACCACGATCTAACTATACTTACAAAGATCCCCAACAAGATTAGCTTACTAAACACAAATATCAATATACAATTGTGATTTACAAATATGTGATATGGTTTCGTAACAAGATTGCAATACACACTTGAGGGTGGATACTTCTTCACTTGATGATGGAAGTATTCTTCTCTTGCACTTGAGGAATTAAGCTTGGATTACTTGGAAACAAAGCTTTATGATTAAATGATCAAAGGATTTTAGAGAGGATATGTGGGTTGTTTTGAGCAGAAAGAATGAGTGCAAAAGGTGAGAAAATATGGGGGGAAAAGGCAGTATTTATTTGACAAATGGTTAGGGAGCGTTGACCTAGGGGGTCCCCTTAAATAGGTGGGCGGTCCCCTTAATTTTAAGGGGGCCGGCCGTGTATTTAAGGGGGCCGCCCAAGACTAGGGCTTCCCCAGTTTGTCTTTTGTGTAGGGGGAATTTTCTGGAACTTTTCTAGCCATTTTAGGTCCGAAAATTTGAATTTCAAAATGTTTATTTTGAATAAAATATTTCTTTTAATTGTAGAAAATGTTTTGTAATGTTTAAAAATGTTTACAACATTTTATAAAAGTGTGAGGTTGAATAAAAATTTCATTTGATCATAAAATGCATTAAGCATTTATTTATTCATACCTTTAAGTGATGTATTTGTTGAAATGAGAATTTACTACTAATTACTTGTTTACGTTTAATTTTACGTTGAATGTTTTTATATTTTGTGATTATCAAAACGTAAAGATGTGAAAAAATATTAGTAATGTTTTTAGGCATTATATTTTATCAACATTAGTTTTGATGTTGTGGTCGTGATAGTTGAATAATATATGATGCTAGAATGCTTATTTTTGATAGTAGCTTGTATGGCTTATTCAGGCTTATTTTTAAGCTATTTCTTGGCTTATTTTCGGCTTATATGCCACAAAATCTTCCTAAAATCACTAGGAAAGTAATTTTGATTATTTTTGTGTTATGGCGTATGTTGTGGACTATTTTTGAGGCTTATGATAGTAACCAAATGCGATACGTAACTTATTAGCTTATTTTCAAGCTTAATATACGTATTTTTGAGCTATTGGACTTACGGCCTAAAAAGTCTATTTAAGCCGCGGCTTAATGAGAGGGCTTATTGTGGTCCGGATTATTTTCTACTTATAAGTATATACTTATATATGTAAATGGACCTTGGTTTTGGACTTGGATTATATTTTTGACTTATAAAAGTCCTAATGGACCCTTGTTGGGCCTTAAAGCCCAATAAGCGATATTTAGTAGTTATGAGAATTTTGACGGACTTTTGAAAGTGAAAATGTATTTACGAAGTGATATTGAATGATATTTTGGGGAAAAAGTGTTGGTAAGCGTTAAAGATTGAGATTTTGGAATTTTGTCGAAAAGTGTCGAATTTGTGAAAAATTGTTGAAAATAAGGTTTGAAACCTTGGAAAACGTTGTATAAACGTACGGGTCATGTCGAAATTTCGTAAAAAGTTTATACTTAGAAATTTTCTTAAAAACATGATTTTTGATTTTAAATAATAAAATAATATTTAATTATTTTATTTATTTAATAAATTCACTAAAAGACGAAAAATATAATTTTTCTCGAAACTTCTCTAATGTGTTTATTATGAGTAAACGTTTCATTTTCAACCGTATAATGATTATTTTGAAGTGTCTAAGGTTTACCGAATGGACTTGTCGAAATATATTTATAATTATTAATTATAAATATTTATTTATATTACTTATCTATTTTCTCTAAATAGTATAAGTATGTATTATCGGGGAATGAGATTGATATGATTGTGGAGTTAAGTCGTCAACCATCACACCACTAAACTGTTTTGGGTAATTGTACAACGCGTCTAAAACACTATGCATCAAACGTGAAGATTGTTTTGGAATTGGATGATTAAATTGGGACATTAACTGGACTAGGTCGTGTGCGGGCGTCGTTGCATTTGCTTGTGTGATTGAGATTGGGTTGCTAAAGACTTGCTTGAGGTGAGTTCTCGTAGCCCCACTTTTTACTGGTTTTTCCGTTGGGGGAAAATGATACTCAAATGTGTTTTGAAATGTTTTGAATTGATCTGTGCGAAATGTGGTTTTGTTTTTGAGACAAGATTTGCTTATGAATGCTATGTTGAATATTGTGATGTGGATTTTGCTTGCATAGTATATATGTTTGGCATGGCAAGGGTTGTGGTTTTACTTGCATGTACTGTGTTTGGCATGGCAAGTGTTGATAGTTTTTCTTGCATGTATGTTTTTTGGCATGCAAGGCATGTGGTCCAGCTCTAATATTAAGCTCCAGCTAGTAGGCCATTTAGGTGCGTAAGTGACATATAATGATTGACTAGCAGGGAAGATAGGTCTCTGGATGTTAGCATATATGCATTTACCCATAAAACAACTAATTTGTCCACTATTGAAATATTGGCACATCTTTTGGGTTTAAGGTCAAACCTACGAGCTCATCAACATTATTGTTGACGTTTTCGAGTATCATTTTTAGGTGAAGTGAAAGAAGAGTAGTTTGGTGATTTTGATAGCAGACTTAGAAGTATCTCGTGTGGATTTTCGTATGAAGTCTTGCTTGCTTGTTGTTTTGATTCTAGTTTTTGGATGTTATGGAATAAGTTTGGATTATGGTCCTCTATGTGGGCATTTAAATAATTTTAAGAGATTGTAGATTTTAGTGGTGATTTAGGACATCACTTGAGTTTGTTCAAGGTTGATTGTCTTCATAGCACTTGGTATTTATGCAATGTAGTTTTCTGTATTTTGTATCTTGTGTTATGATTGATCATTATGTTGCATTCTCGAGTTTCTGTCATTGTCAGGGTGTGACAGATTGGTAATCAGAGCCAAGGTTATAGAGAACTAGGTGGATTGGCCTAGACTATAACCTAAGATCTGTCGTTTAGTTGCGTATAGGATCTATGTGGGTGGTGTTCCACTTTTGTGTGCTTTTGTGTGTTCGCGGGTTGGTGCTTTAGTTATGTCAGTCATTGAAATGTGTGAGCTCAATATTGAATATGTCTGGGAAAGGATGCGAATATAAGTACGGTGGCCAACGTAATTATAAGCGTATCACAACTCACTCATACTTAGTAATGTTGTTCACACCAATTGATGTTGACATCATAAGGTGATGTTATGTGTATATCGGTATATATAGTAAGATATTCTATATATATTAGTCTTCCTACTTACATAACGTTGCCTATGTTTTCCCTCGTGTTGATAATGCTGCCAAGGGTGATGACCCGAAGTGCTGGCTGGCCTGTTACTGAATCATAAGGAGGGGAAACGGGTGAACGGGTTGGTAGATGTGGAAAGGGTAGAAGACCTAGGGAAGGTAATGATGAGTGTGTTGATGATTTGAATGGTCAAGGAAGTGACCAAGGTATGGGAGCTAATGGGGGTGTATGTGAGAACTCGTATTTTCTGAAGGTAATATTTTATTCAGATTTATTGCTCGTTTCATAAAATAATAGTTTTATATATTTTACTTTCCATGACAGTAAATAATTTTCCATATCCACCGTCTCGATTTCATTTATCCATTTCTTTTGATCAAGGAAGCCACGTGTCCACAAAATTATCCCGAATGAGATTTTATTTCATTTTTCATGATTTTCCATGTTTCCGTGAGTTTCGTCATTTTTGACTTAATTTACGTTTTTACCAAAAGTGTCGGGCTAGGAGCTAAATTAAATTGTGGAAACTTTATGTAAATTCAAGTTTTATAAAAATTTGCCATGTTTTCTTTTCTTTCTCTTTGGGCCGGCTCCATATGACCAACAATAACAACATCATTTTTTTTACAACTAAAATTACCCACAATCTTTTTCTTACTTAACCATTTAACCCATATTTTTTCTCACTCAGTTTCAAAACAAAAAAAAACATATCCCTGCTCCTTCTCCCTCTCATTCTCACGCCACCCCCATCACAAACACACCTATTTTCTTTAATTTTCTTTCACAAATCAATAAACAAATTACACCATCTTAATCCTTGCATCACCCTCATTCCAATGGTATAAATTAATCATCACATGCAAGACTTTTTAATTTTGATGATTTTTGAAGATTTTTGAATGTTTAAGAAGCTTTAATGGGGTTAATCACAAGCTAGGAGGTGATTGAAAGTGTGAGGTTTGGATTTTAAAAAAAAATATTATTGAGTGTTTGTTTGGGTCTCCTAGCCGCGGCAAAGACTCAACCCAAAGGGGTTTGAGGTTTTAATCTTGGTCCCTAATTATCTCCTTGATTTGGTACTCTTTTTGACCCCTTTCTTGATTGGATTCTTCTCCATTTTGTATATACATTGATTGTGGTTTGTTGGAGTCTTAAATTTTGTAAATAAAATTAATATTTTTATGATGAACCTACTGAATTTTGATGTCTCATACTGACATGTGTATGAGTTTATGGGCCTTGTAGATGTCTTGTGTTTGATTTAGATCGAATGTAATCAGTTAGCTTAAGAAAAAACATGGAAATAAGTGCTGAATTAGGACAGGTTCTTGCCCAATTTTTTTTAACTCTAACAGGTCCATTTCTCTTTAAAAATAGATGCCCACTGTATGTACAAGTAATGTGTGATTGGATGCTCATTGGAAGTGTCCGGATAATGAGTAAAAGGCGCCTGTTTACTAAAATGTGTCAAAACCGGACATATGGTCAAAAACGTGTACAAAATGAGTCATAGGTTTAAAAGGATAATGGGTAATTTTTTAAATTCCTCCCAGTAGTGCTAAACTATAAACGTAGAACCCTCTCTTTGAATCGCCCCCCCCCCCACACATTAAAATCTATTATGGAAAATTATTTATGACTAAAACGGCAAATGCCAATTACGTTTCAAAAGCAAATTGAGTCGGTTAAACAAAAATTTGATTTCCCGTTTGAATGGTAAATAAAGTTTAAAAAGTGTGGCTGGACTTTTGGATAGGTAGAGAGTAGAGATTTTCCAAATGGTAAAAACCGTCCCACCTGTAGCCTTTGTACATTTGAGTTATGACTCGATCAAGCAAGGTTATTCTATACATTTGGATTTTATTCATAGCTTTTGGTGGAAAAAGAGTTTAAAAAGGAGTCGATAAGTTGGGTAATGTATACATAATCATGTGAGACTTATTACCTTTGTAATACGTAGGTAGGGGTCCAAGTGATGAAAGTTAAGTGTTGGTTTAGTTTGTGCGCGACTTGCAAGCCTTGCCCATACCATGATCCGTAACTTTTATAAAAGCAAATTTTTGCAAGATTTCTTGAAGTATGTATGAAAATAATATTTTATTTTATTTCCTTTCATGTTGTATTTTCATTATGACATAAAACATAGAGTTGTGAAACTCAACATATTTATTCATGATAATTTTACATAAAATCATTTTATCAATCTCATGAAGTTTGAGTATTTCATGATTGCGTCATAGTACACACATGTTTTCCTATTAAGGTCAAAGATTGAGTGCTGCGAGCTTCTCTTGATTATCTTGATCATTTTCATCTCTTGCTAACGGTGTAGTACATAGCCCCCTTTTTCCATTGATACTTGTTATTAAATGCGGGGTGAGATTTACATGATTGGAACACAAGCATTGATTTTTATCAACATTAATGCTACCTGATATTATTAATTGCCTAATTCCCTTTCTGCTAGTTTGTTTGCCCCGAAATCATGGAACTGTAAATCACGTTGTGAGCGCGAATTTAAGGTGGATCCATCGGACTGACTATCCCTCCGTCCTGTCATGATTATGGTTTGTATAGCCTGTGACCATTACATTTGAATACTTGAGTAGGTTAAAGAATACCTTACCTTAGGGGCTCATGATTAAGGTTGTCATTGTCATGTACATAGTGGCAATAATACTTGAATTTTTCCCCCAAGAAATATACTAAATACTTTGTTGTTCCTTTCCTATATATATTATTTTAAACCTAAATGGTGTTATTTCACTCAACTTTTGTTTGACTGTTTTCTCATGTTTAATCCAGGTAATAAAGCATAACTATGAAGGTGGAAGCTCGAAGGATATCAAGCGGATGGGCGTCTTGTGTTGTTTTTAAAACTGTGCTTGTTGGTCAAGTCATGTGACTAAAAACTTTGTCGTTGTCAGTCGGTTTAAACTTATGTCCTTATGGTACTTTAAAATAGTGGCCCAGCTTATAACTCCGATAATTTGTCCAAGCACTCGTAAATGTATGACGTTTTCCCATGTTTTTGTTGTTACTTGTATCCTAAGTCTTGTAAGATGACGTGGAACCCCCTTGACCCACGACCCGATTATATTCGCATTTTGGGGTCCTCACTAATTGGTACCAGATCCTAGGTTATAGGATCAAGGTCGTTTGCAAACTTATTCTATAACCAAAAGTCCAAAAGTCTACATTTGTTGGGACAAAAAAAAAACACATAAAAAAAAAAAAAAAAAAAAAAAAAAAAAAAAAACAAAAAAAAAAAAAAAGAAAAAAAAAAAAAATAAAAAAAAAAAAAAAATATGAAAAAAAAAAAAAAAAAAAAAAATTGAATCACCATCGCTATATGATATCCACCCGGGTAACCAAAACCTTACTTGTTATTAAGATTGATATATCATGTTACATGAATTCGTTTTAA
The DNA here is from genome assembly GCA_026074375.1 of Tanacetum coccineum. NCBI lineage: Eukaryota > Viridiplantae > Streptophyta > Magnoliopsida > Asterales > Asteraceae > Tanacetum > Tanacetum coccineum. The sequence goes on from BQNB010019129.1 coordinate 49,400, forward strand.
ATATTACCTCATTGTAATACGTTCCATTCCTCATTTAAATAACGTATGAAATAATGAATCATGGCTTCTCGATATCAGGAAATTATTTATGAATCATTTTAATGTATATATTATTCGATCCTAAATCACTCGGTGCTACTAATATAATAGATACGTCCTTTCCTTATGTAGATGGATCTCCGTCGCATTCGCCGAATCACGTCTTCAATTTCCCGAAACGAAAAGAGTTCGAGGAAGCCATCAGAAGACCCTGAGAGAGGAGATGGAAGAATGGGAAGACATGGTACATTAACGAAGAGTAAGAAGAGGATCCTTGAAGAAGATCCGAAAGAATGGGAACGATGTAAGCAGTTGAGCAAGTAGATGAAATACCTCATCCAGTCACCCCTCCCAGAAACCCTACCGCTGTACCACATTCATCTCCAGAGCAGTCCTCCGAATCCGAGGATAGTGACTTGGCTAATTCCGATGAGGCTCAGGTCGTGTCTCCTCCAAAGAGCATGTAATGAGATAGGGTAGTACTTCTAATGCACATGCGTACGAGTTTCCGCTTCTAAGATCATTACAAGATCGATGAACCCGCTCTCAAGTCAAGATTTGGTCTCGTAATGTACACTATTTGTATGAGTGAGTCCGGGATCAAAGGGAAGGAAGCAAAGGTCTTAAAAACAGAATGAAAAAACTTGTCGAAACCTATGGATTCAAGGATAAATGATTTTAAAAATGAATGGTTTAGTACTTGTAAGGCTAGAGAAAGAAGTTGTGTGAAGTGGAAGATAAGGTTGAGAAAAAGGAAGAAGAAAAGGTTGAGATGAAAAAGTGCGTAACAGAGTTGGAAAGAATGAAAGAGTGCATGGAAGAGATGGAGGGGAAGTGGGAGTTGATGGATCTTAAGTATGAGATGATGCTAGGGATAAAGAGCGGTTAGGAAATGATGTTTGCTAATGTGCAGTGATCGATGGGCAGATAGGTTGGGTATAGGTACGATATGGATGAGCGCTCGAAGATGCTATTGATGTGCTGAAGACATAAGGGAATTACTCAGCCACCCTGGAATGCAATGACCCTCCAAAGATCCTTAGTAGATTATTCCCTTATGTTTTCTCCTTTTTATGTTATTGTACTTTCAAGACCGTTAAACTTTTGTACGTATCTAATTTACCACTGATGATGGTTCATGTATTATGTGATTATGGGTGTAGTTTTGGCTCTCTTTTGTAAACACCCTTAAATTTGAGCATATGTATCACGGAATGTAACATGAAGTAAACCAATGTGCTTTTGAAGTAGCATTTTGTTATCATTGTTGCTAGTCCAATCTTTCTTTGTTCTAAACTCATGCTTGTTGAAATTAAATTTCGATGTCATTGTTATTCTCTATGAGAAGTGCATACCATGTTAATTATTAATCTGTAATTAAATTTGTCATGTTGGGATCTCATCCTCTAATCTTGCAATATTTGATTTAACATACCCTACAAGTTCTCACCGAATTTTGTATTTGAGTTTTTTGAAGAATTATTCCTCCTATGAGACGTCTGGAGCTTCAAGGGCGCGAGATCGCTCGGCTGCTATGTGAAAGAGATGATCTCCGATCGTGTGGACGCTCACAGGCAATCGAGGATCACGAGAAGAAACGAGCTTCCTCGTCAAATACTGAAGGATCATCTAGTTCTGGTGGATGCTCGCATAAGACATTTATGAATGGTAAACCACACTCTTTTAACGGTACGGAGGGTGTGGTGGGGTTAACTCGATGGATGGAAAAGATGGAGCAAGTGTTTGGGACTTGCAAGTGTGCTGAACAGGATAAAGTGGTGTATGCATGCCAGCAAAATTCGATGGTCTGCCCTCACTGGTGGAAAAGGAACGTTCGTACTTATGGTCTCGAGAATGCGAACAAGATACCAAGGACTGAATTTAAAAGAGATGAAGACTACCAGATATTGGTCTGCCCAGACACGGAAATTCAGAAAATGGAACAGGAATTATGGAACCTGACCTTGAAAGGCGGATGACTTAGTGACTCAACATCAACCGATTTCATGAACTACCTTGCTGTGCCCCGAATGCCCTACTGAAGAACAATAAAAATCAAGAAGTTCATCAAAGGTTTTCCTGCAAGGAATTAAGGGAAACATCACATCATCCCAAACCCTCCTCCTTTGCATGAGCAGTTAACATGGTCACGTTATTTGGAGTGGATCAATCAGTGCAGGGTAAGGCATCTGAGACTGTGATGGTAGGAAAAGGAAATGGGATGATAATCGCCGAAACAACCAAGGAAACAACAACCGTAACCGAAACAATCAGCAACCTTCCAACAAGAGGCATGAAACCACCAAAGTTTATGCGGCTGCTCCTGTTGGCCCCACTGATCGCAAAGGATATACAGGTCCCCACCCGTATTGTGACAAGTGTAATTGGCACCACGTGGTTGCATGTGCCAAAGTGTGCTAGTGTTGTCGAAATGCGTGGGTCATGAAGAAATGGACTGATATGGTTAAGTAAAGTGACGATGGTCTATACCACAAGAAGTGGAAAGTTGGGGATGTGGTGGTCAAGGGACATACCAATAACAACTTTCCCAAAGGCTGGGAGAAAGTGCAGAATAACAGAGCTCGAGGTAAGCCGTACAAGGGTGGAAAATGCTGCTCAGTGACCCAAAAGTTGTAACGGTACGTTCCTCTTAATGACCAATTTGCAAAGTTTTATTCGATTCAGTGCTGAAAGGAGTTTGAGTCCACAGACTATACCCATTTATTGATATCAACACCAGTAGGCCTTAGCTCAATTACGAAGTAGAATTAGCCGATGGGAAAAATGGTAATACCAAAACCGTGAATGCGTGGCAGTACCTAAGAGTATGCTTAACATGTGATTAAAATCGACCTTCTCCTGACTCGCTTAGCAGTTTTGATGTTATTTGTTGGCATTGACTGGTTAGCTCGCCATCAGCCTCCAATTATTTAGTGATTGAAAGAATCGTGCGTATCCCCTCTCCTGATGTTTATGTTCTAGACATCTATTGGCGAAAGGCCGGATGTCTAACCAAAAACTCTTTATGTATCATGGCTGGTGAGAAAAAGACTTAGAAGACATCATGTGTGGCGTGAATACCCTGAGGTGTTTCCGTGATGATTTATCCGGATTGCCACCTATTCGTGGAAGTTGAGTTTTCACATTGATTCTTATCCTGGTGCTTTACCTGTTGCTAAGGCACCCTACCTGACTAGCTCCACGAAATGAATTAATACAAACAACTCGAGTAAGTGCAAGAAAAAGGTTTCATTAGGCCAAGTAGTTCGCCATGGGGTGCTCCTGGCTTTTTTCGTTAAAAAGAAAGATGTGCATGAGAATGTGTATTGGATTAATAGGAGTTGAATATTTGAAAAAAAAAATAAAAAAAAAATAAACAAGAAAAAAGAGATAAAAAAAAAAAAAAAAAAAAAAAAAAAAAAAGAGTAAAAAAAAAGAAAAGGAAAAAAAAAAAACGAAAAAAAGACTCATTAAGAAGGGCGTTACCCTCTCCCTCGGATTGATGATATTGTTTGACCAGTTGCAAGGTTGCATGTGCTTTCCAAGATAGATCTGCGATCATGATATGCAGTACTCATAAACACCTGCGTACCCAACGTCTTCTGTAGAACTTGCCAAAAATGTGATGCAAACCTACCGTCACGATCGGAGATAATGGAAACTGGAACCCCATGCTTGGTTACAATCTCATTGATGTAAATACGCGCTAGCTTCTCTGTTTTGTAATCTTCACGAATCGGCAGGAAGTGAGCAGATTTGGTCAACCTATCCACAATGACCCAAATCGCATCATAGCCACTACTGCTTCTTGGTAACTTAACCACTAAATCCATGGTTATCTTTTCCCATTTCCATTCAGGGATTTCTGGTTGTTGGAGCAGACCTGAAGGTTTCTGGTGTTCGGCCTTCACCTTTAGACATGTTAAACATCTATTAAAAACTGGAAAGCTCCCGAGTCGCCGACTGAAATCCATTCTTTCCTAGGGTTAGCGGGGTATTACCGCAGATTCATTGAAAATTTCTCCAAGATAGCCAAACCGTTAACCTTGTTGACTCAGAAGAATAAAGATTATGTATGGGGTGAAGATCAAGAGAAGGCCTTTCAGATATTGAAGGAAAAGTTGTGCAATGCTCCGGTGTTAACGCTTCCTGATGGACCAAACGACTTTGTGGTCTATTGTGATGCGTCTCACCAAGGTTTTGGCTGTGTACTAATGCAACGAGGTAAGGTCATTGCCTATGCCTCGCGGCAGTTAAAAATCCATGAGAAGAATTATACCACGCATGACCTGGAATTGGGTGCGGTGGTATTCGCGTTAAAAATCTGGAGACATTACCTCTATGGGACAAAAAGTGTCATCTACACGGATCACCAGAGTCTCCAGTACATCTTTGACCAAAAGGACTTGAATATGCGCCAAAGGCGATGGTTGGAACTTCTTAGTGTCTCCAGATTTTCAACGCGAATACCACCGCACCCAATTCCAGGTCGTGCGTGGTATAATTTTTCTCATGGATTTTTAACTGCCGCGAGGCATAGGCGATTACCTTACCTCGTTGCATTAGCACACAGCCAAAACCTTGGTGAGACGCATCACAATAGACCACAAAGTCGTTTGGTCCATCAGGAAGCGTTAACACCGGAGCATTGCACAACTTTTCCTTCAATATCTGAAAGGCCTTCTCTTGCTCTTCACCCCATACATAATCCTTATTCTTCTGAGTCAACAAGGTTAACGGTTTGGCTATCTTGGAGAAATTTTCAATGAATCTGCGGTAATACCCCGCTAACCCTAGGAAAGAACGGATTTCAGTCGGCGACTCGGGGGCTTTCCAGTTTTTAACTGCTTCAATCTTACTTGGATCCACGTGGATACCTTCCTGATTAACCACATGACCCAAAAACTGGACTTCTTTCAACCAGAATTCACACTTAGAGAATTTAGCGAAGAGCTTCTCCTTTTTAAGGAGTCCTAAAATGGTTCTCAAATGATGCTCATGATCCTTTTCAGACTTAGAATAAATGAGGATATCGTCAATAAAGACGATGACAAATTTATCAAGGTAGGGTTTGCAGACACGGTTCATCAAATCCATAAATATGGCAGGAGCATTGGTAAGTCCGAATGGCATAACGGTAAATTCAAAGTGACCATAACGGGTTCTGAACGCGGTTTTAGGAATATCATCTTCATGAACTCGTAACTGGTGATAGCCTGATCGAAGATCTATCTTGGAAAAGCAACAAGCACCTTGCAACTGGTCAAACAAATCATCAATCCGAGGGAGAGGGTAACGGTTCTTAATGGTCAACTTATTCAACTCCCTATAATCAATACACATTCTCATGGCACCATCTTTCTTTTTAACGAAAAGCACAGGAGCACCCCATGGCGAACTACTTGGCCTAATGAAACCTTTTTCTTGCAATTCCTCGAGTTGGTTTGATAATTCATTCATTTCAGACGGAGCTAGACGGTAGGGTGCCTTAGCAACAGGTAGAGCACCCGGAATAAGATCAATATGGAACTCAACTTCACGAATGGGTGGCAACCCAGATAAATCATCCGGAAACACCCCAGGGAAATCGCGCACAACATGAATGTCATCAAGTCTTTTCTCACCAGCCTTGATACATAAAAGAGATTTTGGATAGACATCCGGCCTTTCGCCATAGATGTCTAGAACATGACCATCAGGGAGAGGGATACGCACGATTCTTTCATCACAAATAATGGAGGCATGATGGTGAGCTAACCAGTCCATGCCGACAATAACATCAAAACTGCCTAAGCGAGTCGGGAGCAGGTCGATTTTAAACACATGATTAAGCAACTCTAAGGTACAGCCACGCAATACGGTATTGGTACTTACAATCTTCCCATCGGCTAATTCTACTTCGTAACTAGAGCCTAAGGCTACTGGGTTGATATCAATAAATGGGGTATAGTCTGAGGACACAAAACTCCTTTCAGCACCAGAATCGAATAAAACATTTGCAAAATGGTCATTAAGGAGGAACGTACCCGTTACAACTTTTGGGTCCTGAGCAGCATTTTCCACCACTTGGTACGCTCTACCTCGAGCTCTGTTATTCTGCACATTCCCAGCCTTTGGACAGTTGTTCTTGGTATGTCCCTTGCCACCACATCCCCAACATTCCACTTCTTGTGGTCGATGGCTATGATTTCAGCTTTCACCACAATCGATAAAACGGCTCACAACTCTCGTAAGTTCGTTTTTACCCTTTCACCCACAAATTATGGTTATTAGAAAACTATGATTAAACCATTCCTCATCACAAACAATTTGATGAGTTATGTGGATGGTTCAATACCGTGTCCATAAAAAACCTTATCCGTTATCGATGATGCCACTATTCCAAAGGAAAACCCCAATTACCCAATTTGGGACTCCAACGATGCCCAATGAAGAATATAACGGTCTTAAAACTACAATCACTACCCGTCAAAGTCCAACTACATTTAGCGAGCTTCATGCACTCCTTAGTGATCATGATTGATCCGCTCCAAACCACACACACAAACAAGTATGTGTAATTAAGAGGCAAATACAATTATAGTATAGTAATATACGTATTCCAAAAGATTTAAAAGAATCGCTCTTTACCACAGCAATTCCTAAAACCTCCCGGGTCGTTTGTCCTCGGCGAAATGTGAATAGACAATCGGTTTAGTTTGTGATCGCGCAAGTGAATAATTCAAAGATTTGATTTGTTTTCCTAATTCTACACATAAAGACACGTAAAGCATGCAAAGAAAGTAAATGACTAAGTAATTAAGCAATTAAGCTAAAAAAAGGTTAACGGGAATTAAAGAAAACGCGACAAATAAGCAAGTATGTCAAAATTAAACCCTACGAACATAAATTTTATTCCTAAACCTTCTAAATATTAAAAGAAAATTTTCAGAAAAAGAATTTTATTTTTTTGGTTTTTAATTATTTTTTTATGATTTTTTAAAGTTTTTAATCTAAATAAATGCACGAAAAATACTAAAGTTTGAATTAAAAATCTAAGAAAAATTCTAAAAGTTGCTTAACAAGTAAAGAACACAGGAAAAATACTAACTTAAAAACAGCTTAAACAAATAAGCCAGGAAAAGCCAAATAAGCACTCGAAGTGCTTATATGAAAAAAGGGCCAAAAAGGTCTTAAATTTATTTTAGTTGCACCCTTAGACGTAAAAGTCCCAAGGGTGCAGTGGTTGTAGTGTGTTGTGTTAAAAAGAGGGTTGAATGAGGTTGAGGTCAGGGGTTCGAGCCTTGCTCACCCCTGACTTCCCGAATTCCCTTTTTTTTATTCTTGCAAAACTTTTTAAACAAACTTGTAAAACAGCTTAATATGAACAACTTTTATAAAAACAACTTTTTTGTGAAACTGAAAATTAAGATAGAAAATAAGCTCTTAAGAGTGACAGATATGACTTAATACTTTTTAGCTTTTGTACTAAAATTTAAGAACTAATAAGCTAGAATAAGCTCAGACCTCAACCAAATAAGCTAAAACTACCCTACAACTAACCTAATAAGCAAGTGAAAGCAAGAATTAAGCAAAAACAACAAGCCATAAGCTGAGAAACTCAATTAAGCACTTTGGTATAAAACTGTTAACCAAACAGTCCAATAAGGCACTTTTGAGCTTAATTTTAAGCAAGAAGATGGAACCTTAAGGCTTAATGACTTATACCACCTTAAAGCTTATCCTATGAACTATCTAAATCAACACTTAAAAAGTATTTTGAAAATCAATTAAGCAATGAAAAGACTAATTGAAAAAGCTACTTATGCAGTTTACTCTATTTTTGATTTTTTTTTTTAAATTTATGAAAAGACTAAGACTAAAATGCAGACTTAAAAACAGATGACTAAATAAGCTTTTAAATCCAAAATAAGCCTTGATTAGTAGGATTTTAAACTATATATAAAATATATATAATCTAAAAAAACTACAATAATCAATAAAACCGGGAAGTAGTATAGAATGTTCCCGGGTCGTTTATCCCCAACGAGGCTGGACTGGAGAATCGATACAGTCGGAAGATTGGAGTTTGAATGAGAGAAATGATTTGAGAGTGTGGAAAGCTAAGTTAAATAATAACAAACAAAAACGATTAAGAAAAACCTAAAAATTATGAAATTAAGCTGAAAAAAAAAAGTCATTATCCTCGGATTCGGAGGACTGCTCTGGAGATGAATGTGGTACAGCGGTAGGGTTTCTGGGAGGGGTGACTGGATGAGGTATTTCATCTACTTGCTCAACTGCTTCCACATCGTCCCATTCTTCGGGATCTTCTTCAGGATCCTCTTCTTCCTCTTCGATAATGTCCATGTCATCCCATTCTTCCATCTCCTCCTCAGGGTCTTCCTGAGGGTCTTCCTCGAACTCTTCTTCGTTTTCGGGAAAGTTGAAGACGTGATTCGGCGATTGCGGCGGAGAATCCATCTACATAAGGAAAGAGTATATATATATATAGTAAGCACGAGTGATTTAGGATCGAATAATATATACATTAAAATGATCATAAATAATATCATGATATCGAGAAGCATGATTCAATATTTCATACGTTATTTAAATGAGAAATGAACGTATTACAATAAGGTAATATTTTAACGAATTCATGTAACAAACATTATAATATCAATCATAAATAACAAGTAAGGATTTAAGGTTACCCGGTGGATATCAAATAGCGATGGTGATTCTGTGTTTTTTTTTTGACCCAACAAAATGTAGACTTTTGAACTTTTGGTTATAGACTAAGTTTTGAAAACGACCTTAGTTCCCTATAACCTAGGCTCTGGTACCAATCTGTAGCACCCCCAAAATGCGGAATATAATCGGGTCATGGGTCAAGGGGGTGCCACGTCATCATACAAGATTCTAGGATTACAAGTCACAACAAAAACATTAAAAGTCATACATTACAGGTGCTTGACAAAACATCAGAGTTATACGCGGGCCCACAATTTAAAGTACCATACATGACATAAGTTTAAACAACGACTGACATCGACAAAGTTTTTAAGTTCCATGACTTGACCAACAAGCACCATTTTTTTTAAAACAACACAAAAATGCGTATTCGCTTGATATCCTTCGGGCTTCCAACCTTCAAAGTTAAGCATTATTACCTGAGATTAAACATGAGAAAACGTCAACAAAAAGTTGAGTGAATAACATAGGTTTAAGTAAATATCATAGGAACACACAGAGTATTTAACAATTTCATGGGGGGGGGGGGAAATCAAGTATAATTCTGCACTAAGTACAAGACACTTGAAACCTTAACTCATGAGCCGCCCCTAAATAAGGTATTCTGCAACTAAACCCTCAATATCTCAAATGTAAATCGTCGACGAGGCCTATAACAAACCATAATCCTTACGGACGGAGATGTCAGTCCCGATGCTCCACCCATAAATTCCGCTCACTAACGTGATTAAACAGTTCATGATTTCCAGGGCAAACAACTAGCAAAAGGGACTTAGGCCAATAATAATTCAGGTAGCATACTAGTTATAAAAATCAATGCTTGTGTTGCCAATCAGTAACCTCACCTACCGCAATTTAAAACAAGTATCAAGGAAAAAAAGGGGGCTATGTACTCACCGTTAGCAAGAGATGCAAATGATCAAAAAAAATCAAGAAGAAGCCTCGAAGCACCACAAACTCAATGACCTAAATAAGAAAAACCTGTGTTCCAACAACCCATCAATGAAATACTCAACTCGATCGAATAAAATATAATTTAAATATATCATGATGAATATGTTGAGTTTTACAACTCTATGTTTTATGACAAAATGACACCAACATGAAAGGAAAATAAAATAAAATCTTATTTCATACATACTTCAGTAATCTTGCAAAAATTTCTTTTATAAAAGTTACGGATCCTGTATGTGCAAAGGCTTGCAAGTCGCCAACAGCGCAAACTCAACCAACTCTTAAATTTTTATCACTTAAAATCCCTACCTACTTATTACTAGGTAATATACCTCAACTCATGAATAATGGATCATTGCCCCAACTCAATCGACCCTATTTTAAAATGCTTTTTCACCCCAAAGTTATGAATAAACCAAAAATCTGAATACCTTAGCCTTGATCGAGTCATAACTCAAAATGTACAAAGGCTACAGGTGGGAGGCCTTTTTATAACCATTTGAAAGCTCTACTCTCTACCGATCCAAAAAGTCGCAGCCACACCTTTTAAACTTTTACCAATCAACGGAATGAAATTTTAGTAACCGACTACATATTTGACTTTTGAAACGTTTAATTTAACAATTGGCCGTTTAGCCATAACTAATATCCTAATAGCTTTTAATGAATGTGATTTCCAAAGAGAGGAGTTCATTTAACTGTACCTACTGGAGAATTTATAAAATTACCCATTTTCCCATCACCTTTAAAAACCCCAAATACTTTTTTTACACGTTTTTGAACCATATGGTCCGGTTTTGACCCATTTTAAGTAAAACGGGGGCCACGCCAGGTACTCATCCGGAACCACTCCATTGAGCATCCAACTCACCACGATACACTATACATCAGTGGCATCTAATTGTTAAAGGGAAATGACCTGTAGAGTTTAAAAAAAATTGGGCATAGACCGGTCCTAAGTCAGCACTAATTTCCATGTGTTTCTAAGCTAAATTCTTACCAATTCACTCTAAAATCAAAACGAACCAAGCCTCTACAAACCACAAACTCATACCATGATCATATGACTCAAAAATTCAGTAGTTCACATAAAAAGTATTAATTTTATTTACAAAAAGTAAGGACTCCAACAAAACACAATCAATGTTATAAATCCAAACCTCAACTTTCAATCACCTCCTAGCTAGTGATTATCCCCATGTAACGCTTCTTATACATTTAAAAAATCTGTCAAAAGTCATCAAAAAATTAAAAAGTCTTTGCATGTGATGATTGATTTATCACCATTGGAATGAGGTGAATAGAGCAAGGATTAAGATGGTGTAAATTTGTTTTTTGTTTTGGGAAAGAAAATTAAAGAAAAATGGGTTGTTAGTGAATGGTGGCGTGAATTTTGAAGGAGAAGAGCAGAGTGAATTTTTTTTGTTTTGAAATGGGTTAAAAATTTGAGGTGAATGAGATAAAGTAAAATTGTAACAGCCTAAGGTTGTAGAAAAAAAAAGGAAGTTATTGTTGTTTTTGTATGTTGTTGATCTCGGGCCCCAAAAGAAGAAAAAAAAAAAGAAAATATGCAAAGTATTATAAAACTTGAATTTACTTAAAGCTTTACCCATAATTTAAATTTAGCTCCTAAGCCCGACACTTTTGTATAAACGTAAATTAAGTCAAAAATTGACGAACTCACGGAAACCATGAAAATCATGAAAAATGAAATAAAATCATCATTCGGGATAATTTGTGACACGTGGCTTCCTTGATCAAAAGAAAGTGATAAATTGGCGAAATCGAGACCGTGTCAATGACAATGTTACTGCATGGTCAAGTAAATCGCAATAATAAAAAACTATATTTTATGAAACGAGCAAATAAATTTGAATGAAATATATTACCTTCAGAAAATAACGAGTTCCTCACAGAAATTCCACGCCAATGATATAATGTAGAACGAAAAACACAAATCATGATTGTCATTCAGCACACATTATTTTTCCACAAGTAACACAAACAAAGTTTAACATTCCGAGTCTTAAGCATTCAAACTGTCTTACACCCAGAATAACAGATGTTTTATTATCTAGAAACTAAAACTCATAACGTGGTCTTCTACTTCTTGCTTCTTTCCCTTGACTATTGTTAGACATTACTCTATCTTCCAGATGATTGCTCTTAAGCTGTGGTCCTGTCTAACACAGTAGGTGGGAAATTACGCGCTGTAAGAAAGTCACGTAGCGGTTTGTTAGTTTCCTAATGTCTATGATTCAACGAGGTGTTACTAGTTTGTTAGCTTTGTGTTGCACTTTATACATTCTTTGTGCAATCACATTATGTGTATCTTAGACAATTGGAAACCATTTCTGAGGCAAAATCCTTGCAGTGACCGGTTTTGAAAAATCATTAGACACAATTGTGTGGTAACTGGCTTGACCTTTGAGAAATCTTTCTTTGCAAGAGAATCACTTATGAAAAGAATAGCAGGTTTACCTAAAATGGATTGCTTTGACTTTTAAAAAACATTCGATCTTCGAATAAACCGATGATATTTTCAACTTAGTTTTTCACACAATTTTCCTTTCAATCTTTCTATGAGTTGCCTTTCAACTCACTTATTGAAATTCCTTTGTCTTGTAATTGAGCTTTCAAGTCAATGGGATTTTCGAAATACTGTTCCATTCTTTCAGAAATAACGTTTGACTGATTTTCTTTGAAACAGATTTAGTCATTATTTATCTTTTCTTTTATCACTGTTGTAAAATCAATTCAAGATTAATCGCATGTTTCTGAAGTGCTTTCAAAAACATTTTGAACATTGTTCTACTTTTTGAAAGCTCTTTGTATCAAGACTTCATCACACTTTCCAAGGTTTCCTTCTACGTAATCACATTGCAAATCAGCGAATTCATCTAAATCAGTTGATAATACCAAGTATTACATTCATGATCAGCATAGTAATATTCCCTTGAAAGTCGGTCGATTTCATTCAAAAACTATGTTTTTTTAGTTTCAAGTTGAGATTTGAGAGTGTCTACTTCATGTTCAAGAGAATTAAAGTATCTCAAATCAGCAACCATTTCCTCTTTCAAACACAAGTGAAATTTTTCTAAGTCCGTATTAAGTCTGCTAATTTGGGGGCCAAAATTTCCTTCTATTGTGTTTTGAATGAAAGGATCGATGTTACCAAAATATGTTCTTTTGGCAATTGTTTGTTTGCAACGTTCCACTCCATCAAAAATCGTGTCAACACTCTTTTTAATCTTGAAAAGTTCTTTAGAGCTTTTACACTTTTGATCCCAAGGAATGGATTCATCCATTCGTTTTTCTAACAAAGTTGTTTGTTTACGAAAAGACTCTTTGGAAAATTCCTTATTAGAAGATGTATGACTCATCTTTGACGTTTTTGGAAAATAGTGTTGTTCAGCCGACTTTTCCCGTTGTGGAACGAACAAATCATAAAGATTATTCAACTGATCATAATCAAACGGTCTGATTAAATCGCTTAATTTTGATCGACGTTCTTTTTCAAGACGAATCGTTTCGTCAGAATCAGGGGCTAACATCAACGCAAGATTATCATTGTAGCAACCTATATCATACAGACGAGGATTCGCTCTTTGAGCTTTCTTGAGGAACTCAGGTTTTGCAAAACTCGTTTTACAATTACGATTAAGCATATTCATTGTTTGAACAGATTGGCCGGTTTTATATACAATATCATTCAAAACCTTGACTTTGTTTTCTAAAGCAATGACTTTATCAAGTTCCTTGTCTTCACGAGTTTTGTAAAGCTTAATCTGAGCCTCTTTTGCTTGTGACATTATGGAGATGGTTTCTTGATGTGCACAAAGCTCCTTTTTCATATCCGAAATCGTTTGATTTAAATCATTTATTTGTTGAGTATATGCATTAGATGATTTTTCAAAATCGATTTTGTATGACATTAAATCCCCTTTAGCTTTTGCACAATCAATTTCCACCTTTGACGCATAATTCACATCCTTATACTTATCAAGTTCCGCTTGGAACTTCTTAAGGTCTTTAAACATCAACTGATTAGTCTTGGACAGTTCATTGTTTGCTTCTTTGAAATGGTTATTTGATGATTCTAAACTTTTATTCTTAGTTTTGAAATCCTCAATTTCACCTTTCAATTTATCAACTAACTCCTTGTTTGATGATTCCAAAAATTTATTTCGGTTTTTGCTGTCATCAATTTCACATTTTAGTTTCTGAATTAAAGAAGCAAGCAAATCACGTTCTTGATCAAGATCATCAGTTTCATCCTGGTCATCCTGAGCTCTATCATAACATATATCCGATGAATCAATAGTGATATTGGAGTCACCTTGTTCCGTCAGATATATGTCATTACTAGATTCAGGTTGCTCAGGATGTTCATTTTCCATGGCAAACACATTATAGTTGTCATTATTGTTTTGTACCTTATGCATTGGCTCATCATCAAAGATTGGTCCAGAATTGTCAACTGGATCTGGAGTAACCTCTTGAAGTTGTGCCATGTACATATAATGTGCTTCCAATTCTTGATCATCAGACTCATCATCAGTATCATCCTTCCAATCAGCTTGTTCTGCATTCAACTGAACCCCAGCTTCCTCTTGTTTACACAATAACATTTTTTCCTTGTGATAAGCTGCATCCTTTACTCGTTTCGGTTTCTGACATTCCCTTGATACATGCCCATATTCCTTGCAGTTGTAACACTGAATCCCAGACTTTTGCACTACCGGAGTACCTACATTTTCCCTAGCCCCAACAACATTAACTGCCCTCTGATTATCATACCCAGTTCCTCTATTGATTCTTGGAGAATTATCTTGATTAGCTTGACTGGTGTTTGATGAAGTTCGAAGGTTGTTGTTCGTAGGTTTGTAGATTTTCTTGAATGAGAGAGAAATTAAGGCCATGAGTTTGTTAATCTCCTTTTCCTTTGACATTTCCTCATTTTCAGTAACCGTAGCAGGTTCTGGATCATAAGTAGGAGCAGAAGAGGTAACAATTGCTTTTCCTCTGTTTCTGGTAGACTGTTGCGATCTGGTGGAGGAATATTGAGTGTTTTGAGTAGGATGGTTTTGATGATGGTAAACTGGTTGTTGTTGAGCAACAAGTGCAAGTGGATTAGCAGTACGTGCTAGTCTTTCAGCTCTTATCTCATTGACTTCATTCTGGTGTTGCTTCAGAATGTCATAAAGCTTGTGATAGGAGACAGTCTTCAGCTCTTGACTCTGCTTAACAAGTGTCACAAACCTTTGCCATTCTGGTTGTAGTTGAAGTAAGAACTGGACATTCACTTGATGATTTGTAACATGACACTGATTTCTGACAAGCTCATTCATCATCTTGTAAAACCGTGAGTAATACGATTCAAGTGATTCACCATCCCGTGATGTGAATTTTCCAAACTCTCAATATAAATTGGTTTCAAGATCTTGAACATTGATTGATTCACCTTGTTTCAACCTTTCAATGGCTTTCCACATTTCACATGCATTCGGACAAGCATCAACTGTGGAGTAGATATCGTTATCTATCCCTGTGAGAATGATCTGAATAGCTTCAGCTTTAGCATTCAGTTGATCTCGTATGTCTTGTGAAACATTCTTATAGTTCTCCATATACCTCTCTGTAGTTGTTTCAGAACTACCTTCAGCAACTGGAACTGTTTTCTCAGCCCATTGATACGTGTATGGTAGATTTTGGAGACAATGGTGGATGAGTTCACTGTTAGGTTTGGTGTCAATGTATCTCTTGATTCTGGATTTCCACTGAACATAATTACCCGGTGCTAACATTGGTGGACGATCTTTGCTACCCGCTTCCATGATAGCATTATGAAGAGCATTCGATGATTGAGTTTGCAAATTGGTATTTGAATTTTGACAATATCTCGTATGTCTTGTGAAACATTCTTATAGTTCTCCATATACCTCTCTGTAGTTGTTTCAGAACTACCTTCAGCAACTGAAACTGTTTTCTCAGCCCATTGATACGTGTATGGTGGATTTTAGAGACAATGGTGGATGAGTTCATTGTTAGGTTTGGTGTCAATGTATCTCTTGATTCTGGATTTCCACTGAACATAATTACCCGGTGCTAACATTAGAGGATGATCTTTGCTACCCGCTTCCATGATAGCATTATAAAGAACATTCGATGATTAAGTTTGCAAATGGTATTTGAATTTGACATTTTGATGAAGTTGTTGTAAATGGATATCGGATCTTAAGTGTTATGAAGTGATTGATTGTGGTTTTAAATGAATTAACGTTCACGGGATTTTGCAACTCTATGATTAAAACCGAGAATAAAATGAATTACAAGTCGGGATTTTGCAAAATCAATAGAAGAAAACCATGAAAGTAGAATTGAATTTGAAGTTAAGGTTGATTATGAGGTTTGTTTATGTTAATTGATTGTATGTTAAGTCCAAAATGAAGTTCTAAGTCCTTGAGGTTTGTTGTCTAAAGAAGGTCAAGGTGTAGCAAGTCTCAATGAAGAACGATTGTCAAATCTCAACCAAGAATGTTTGACAAATCTAAATAGACAAATCTCAAGAGGAAAGTCTCAACAGTAGGCAAATCTCAAAAGTAGGCAAATCTCAAGTGACAAAACGTAAGATTTGTTGAGATTTGGGCAGCATAACGTTTAGATTTGTTATAAAAAGGGTCTTCAATGAGGCAAAACGCAAGAGCAAAACGCAGTGTCTTGAGGCAAAACGCAACGAATGAAGCAAAACGCAGTGTCTTGAGGCAAAACGCAACGAATGAAGCAAAACGCAGTGTCTTGAGGCAAAACGCAACGAATGAAGCAAAACGCAGTGTCTTGAGGCAAAACGCAACGAATGAAGCAAAACGCAGTGTCTTGAGGCAAAACGCAACGAATGAAGCAAAACGCAATCAAGAACACCCCTTCAGTTAGTCAAAACGCAGCCAAGAAAAAATCACCAAACTTTCTTGAAAGCTACGAAATGATGTTAAAATCACCTAGTAATGATGCAAGGGATAGTTCTAAGCCCGAAAGTACAAATCTTTAACACCTTTAACCACAAACAAAGATCAAACTTTGATTTTTTCTTGCTATTTTTTGAACAAAAAAAAATAACCAACAAACCACACGAATTTCACACAAAACAAACACTTAACACCCCTTTAGCTCTGGTACCACATGTTATCCCATGAATTTAATCCATTACACAACAATAATCTTTACCAATATGCTAGAAAATAAGAAGAAAACTTAGAGAGAGAAAGTAGAGAGAGAAAACAAGAAAGAAAACTAGATTAGTGAATTGGTGGATTACATGTGAATGAAAATGTAACCAACACCCTCTCCTTGTGTGGAGAGGGTTCTATTTATACCTATGCCTTGCTATCTTGGCACTTGGGCTTTCTAAACGGGTCGGGCTTGGTTTAACTTGGGCTTTGAGCCCGAAACACGGACAATATAGATTACAATCCAAGCCTGTTGAACCCGACTAGCCTATTACAATACAAGACCTAGTTTGACTTTCTAAGACCGATAACATTCTTGTTTGACTTAATATAATTAAGGCTAACAATAAACACCCACCCCTAGCCTCAAAAATATGCATTCATAAACTCAAAACCTAAAAACAGATTTAGGTTTTTCTCCTCTCTAAAAGTCAACCGAAAATCCCTTCTTAGGGTTTTCGGTTCTTCTCCTTTTTCCGTATAGCGATTTCGATGAAACCCTAAAAGGGTTCTTGGTGCGATTTGAGTTCCCACAAGGTCGATTGTGATTCTACTAGCTTTAAGGGTTTCGAATTATTTTTTGTACAAGTCGACAACGTTTTGAAACTACTAGGGTTTCAGTTTCATGGTTTTCGGTTTACCAAATTCGAGTAAACCCTAATTAGGGTTTGTTGATTTTCGATTCAAGAATAACAGGGGTTTTGTTTGTGATTATTTGATCCAAGAAAGGTGTAACACAAGGTGTTTGAGATGTGAAGTAATGACTAGAATCTTGGCGTATTTGTTGGACGTGTTGTGTGAGCAACCATAGAGGTGATAACTTAATCACTAAGTTTCAAGATCAAGATTCTCATTTATTGACTTTTGTCATTAAACATAACGGTTAGTTTTTCTT